>JAUBOD010000330.1:28947-61807 GCA_032353885.1 Nothura maculosa
TCTAATTGTGGCATTTCATCTGAAAAGACCAGATTTTCTTTCTGAAAGCCAGTCAGTTTTAGGAAAAAAAAAAAAAAATAGGAAGAAGCACCAGAACAGCCACAGCAGAGAAGGATGGGATTCACAATGACAAGTAGAGGTCACTGTGGCTTCTGAGGCCAGATGTCAATCTGTTTCACTCTATTCCAGTCCACAACACCTCCTTGTAGCTACGACTGCTCCCTGTAGAGGAGACAAGGTGGTAGCTCTGCAAAAGGCAGAGGTTTCTCAGCTGTAGACTCAGAGACTGGCACCAGAAAGCTGAGTTTTCTTATAAATCCCCTCTGGAACTTTCACAGCAAATGTCCATCATTTCTCTGAACTAAACAAAAACAGAAAAAAAACATTTTCATTATGGATAAATACTTCTTGAGTCACATTTTTATTCAAGAAAAAAGCATAAGCCACATATTTAACTCCATTCTTATTCAGAATGTGCACTTTAAGGTATCTTTAGATGAGATGCCATAGAGATATTTTGCCTAACTAAAGCCTTAAACTAAATCTCTGTTTGCTTCTGGCTTAGAAGGTGTTCTGCCCTCTCATTCACATGACTTTAACCATTCAAAAGAACAAAACCACCCCATGAGACTTTCATCCACAGTACCCATCACGTCTCAAATCCCTATCATCAAATGATCTCTATCACTTCTTTCACAACAGTCAACAACCTCAAACCAGGCCGTCACCTTTGTTGCCATAAACCCACCTTACTACAAGCAATGCATATTCTTGAAACATTTCCAGAACAAGGAAGCAATCTAGCAGTTCCCTGCTCCTCCACAGCAGGGAACCTCTGCTCTCCTCCACTAGCCCCAACTTCCATGTTGCTGAGAACCACAGGATAGTTGCAACATCCAAACTTGATAAATGTAAAAAGTGAGCACTTCTCAAAAGGCACCTCTGAAAGATGCATATGATCCTCAGTCTAGGGCAACTTGGCAGGTTTGGTCTATTTGGTCTATGTTCACTATGTTCACACTATGTTCATGCCCATGCCATGACAAATTTCCACTGTGTGATGTGCCTGATCACCTCTGCTTTACAAAGTACTACCACACACTGGTGAGGTACAAAGCCTAAACATGGACTGGAACGGGGTTATGTTTTTGATGAGACTTCTTTGACAGTATGACTCGCATCTTGAAAACAGCATTTTTTTGAAAGAAAACGGTATGTGCTCTGATGATTTAATCTTTGGTTGTTGTCCACGGATGTTGGCAGGTACAAACATTCAGAAAGGCACTGTGATGAACTGAGAGTTTTTTGTGGAGTGGTTGTAAAGACTGCCATTTAAACTGAATAATGTCATAAAACAAATAGAGGAATACCATCCCATTAATTAGGACAGTCTATCTGTTTTTCTTGATTACACTTACATATTAATGGTCTCTTTCAGAGGATTTTTCCCTCACAAACTGAATCCCCAGCTGTTTCTCCCTCTTTTCTCACCCTTTTCATATATCTTTTCATCTTTCACTGCCAGTTCTAATCATCTATTTTCTGTCACTGTGAGAACAGCCAATATGGCCTTAAAGGTATTATACAAAAAACTCAAGGTACATGATAAGTTTCAACACATTGAGAATAACATTCATATTAGCATTTACTTACATTTCTATCACCTCACTTTGCAGTGGTTCCTATTTATGTCCATGCACATTCATTCATGTGTATATTCATTTTAAATATGACACTGCTCTAATTAAAAATACATTAGTGTTGTTAATAAATTATATGGACTACACTATCTCCGAGAGACAGTAACCGGGATAGTCCCAGTTCCACTGAACATTAAGAGAGAGCTCCTGCCTGAAAAGATTACAAAGTAATTCTGCAGAACAGTGAACAAAAGAACTTTCTTTCCACATGAGTAAGAAAGAGAGAGAGAGAAAAAAGAGCATAAACTATTCTATTTAAGGAAATCTACTACTTTTAAGGTTTGTTGACTTACTGACCATTCTCCAATTACATTTTAGCAACCTAAAACATCTAAACGTGCTGAATTTTTAAACAAAGGGTTATAGTTCCAGTGGTATTTGTCACTTGCTTTGAGGTAGACATGGTTTGAGTTTAAAGGTTTGGTGCCTACATACATATGAAGCTTTATATATATATATGAACATATCTCACCTTCATATTTAAGAAGTCTTCATTTAAAGCTCAGTATCAAGGAAGTGCAGCTCTTTTATGGTATGCCATAATAAGAATCCATCTCTCTCTTGGTATTAATATCATTTGCTTAAATTTATCCTAGAACAATAGAAACTACATTTGGGACTCTGAAACCCACATCATTTTTCTCTAATCTATAAACAAGAATATCTCTACAAAACCAGCAGTCTTATAATAACATAAAGTAATGTAATAAACTGCTACCATTTACTTTGCAAAGCCATGTAGTATTGGAGATACAACTTGCCTCACCATTGCTCTAGGCAATTCTTAAATATCCAGCTGACTGGATACATTCTGTTCAAATTCCTTCTTGGTTGCCAGGACACTAACTGTTCTTCTTCCCTAAAATCTTCTCAAAATGTGAGATGTCATAAATTCAGTTGAAGAAATGGCTTTATTTTCATAAAATAGAAGACATTAGACTCATTCATTGTCCATTCAGGCGAGCAGAGAGACAAAAGGAAGTGTACAGTGTGAATACAAGGAGTACTGGGTCCACAAAATGAAATGATTTGATTTACAGAGAAATTAATGAGCACACAGTAACATTCTGAATGAGACATTTGTAAGCAAAGACAAGGCACGAGTAATGGTCTTGACATCTTTTCAGTTGGGGCGGAATCAAAGTAAATGACTGTAGGCATTTTTTGCTACCTTGTTCTGCTGTTTACAAAGATGATGGTGAATGAGAGGTGAAGTATAGCACATAAGGTTCAAATTTGAATTCAATTCTTTCCATATGAGGAAAAAAAAATTAAGTTTTATTTTTATAAGTAAAATGTCTTTATACATTAGTTCATTGAACTAATATGCATAAAACTTAGATGTCATTAACACCATAATGCAAGGAATTCCATATATGACACCACTTTATGTAAACTCACCTTAATAAAAAAACTTGTCACATCAATCGATTCAGAATTTGATCATCATCAAATGATGATCATTTGATCATCAGCATCAAGAATTCAAGAGTCTCGGAAGCAACTCTGACCTCTATTTGTCCTCAACATACATATTTTCCAGAACAGTAGCTCACTGTAGATCTATTAAACTTAGTTTCTAAAAATTCTACTCAAATGAATCTGTTTTTCACCAAATTCCTGAATACTTGAGAGAAACTTAACAAACAGATCAGCCTCAGTTCAGTAAAGTACCTTCCTTCACAACAGCTCTCAGATGGTACTTAGCTTCAAGCAAACGATTGTTATACTGCAGTGTTTAGACTCACCACATTCTTAAATTAACAGCCATCTAAAATCCTGACAGAGCTAGAATGAAAAGAAAAAATTGCAACACATGCAATGAAAAAATACATAATAAGGAAAAAACTGTCAGCACGTGTGTCATGTAGCATGGTTAACTGAAGGTAATGGAAGTTCTTTTTCAGAAGGCATTATTGCAAGAAGTCTTTTTGTATGTGTCCTTTAAATAAAACAAATGATATCCAGACACAGCAGGAAGATGGAATAGAAAATACTACGGTCTACAAACTGGACACGTTATCACACTACATTCTGTGTGAACCATTCTATGCAAACAGATTCCCAAGATGTCTTTAAACAAACTATATTGCAATTAAAATATTTTTTATGATGTGATGGCTCGGAAGTTCAAACGCTGTCATAACATAATTTAAGGATGCAATACCTCTATGTAATAGACTTCAGCAGTTTCTCCTGGGTGTGCTATCTTCTCTTGGCATGAGATAAAGGCTTGATGTGTTTTTAATGCCACCAGGACGTTAGTTCTTGGTAGCATGAGGAAAGAAGGATGCAGAAAAGACTCGTATGTTCTTAGATGGCCAAAATCCACTGTATTTCCATTGGCCTTTCACAAGTGGGGTCTCCATGAGTTACACTAATTTGACTCCACAGTATTACATCCACAATGGCACAAAATCCTATACAGGATGGCTCATAAGATTCTTCCCTTGCTCCACTTTCTCCTCTAGCCCGTTGACCAGATGTGACTGCTACTCCTGTGGCAAATTTCTAAGTCACATTTTATTTGAGGTTCATAATCAGCCCCTCAAGGAATAGTAAATATGGCACAAGTTTAAAAGAAAGCAAGCCATACATATTAGGAACACCAAAGGACATAAAATGTAAAAGCCTAAGATTTTCATTCTAGAAAAACAAACTGAGCAAAATTTGCCCAAATGAATGCAGGAATTTTCCTGGTTAAGTTGCAAACACATTCACATTATGTGCTTTTAAACAAAAGTAAAAAAGTAAAGAAAAGCAAACTCCTAACTCCCAGGAGAGAGTTAAAAGAATATTTTCTGCATACCAATTTTCGTGTCACAATTCAGGGCAGAATGGCTCCACAATCAAGAATAACTATTTCTAGTCCCACATGCCTCTTGCAGTCTTTTGTGCAGGGATGCTACAAGCAGTGGAGGCTTGCCCAGGGTTAGGCAGCCTCCGTAACATAAGCACAACATTTCTTTTTATGTTCCTTCATATAAAACCCATGCATAAAGATATCCAGGCTCTTCTTTGCTCACTCTGTAGTGTCTCCTTTCCTGATTCTCAAGCTATTTTTATAAACTGCCAAAAAATTAATCATTTCACTCCCATGCACTGTTTTCTCCTTCTATTTCCCACTGACCCACCCCACAGCTCCACTTTTGTATTCTCTTTCTTCTTTTGTTGATCTCCCTTTTGTTTTCTCTTTTTGTATTTTTTCAAAGGCTTCTCTCCCATTGTCCCTTACTCATACTCTGCTTTGCTGAAAAATATCTGCAGGAGCAAACCTTTTTCAAGTGAACAGTGCTGCTGATTCAGTGTAGCAGAGAGAGGTGATACAATGAGAGCAGCAGGTGGTTTTACAACCTATGTCTTGCTGGCCTTCTTTTTCTTGAAAATTCACCTGAATGACTGGGTTTGATTCTTCATATCCAGCCATGGCTCTCGAAGCCATGTTCAGCATCAAGTTTCTGCTGGCTCTGGAGATTTTTCTTCTACCTATTCTGCAGTGGGTTTTTTTTTTTTTTTTTATACAAAGCATGTAACCTAAAACAGTTCCTATCATAAAGTCAAAGGTACTTACATAATGTGACGCAGGCTTCTCTAAAACTATTTGAAGGACTACTGAGCTTACATGTATTGTTCTCCAGAAGAAACCAATTAATACATCAGCTCCAAACATGTGCAACAGGGAATGTTGACTTTGAAAGAACATAACTCCAGGTAAAAAATATACTCCAAAATATACAGCATACAGATTTTTAATGGGAATATGCTATTCAAACCAATTCTTCTCCAGAAAATTAACCTGACCCACTGAACTTACTCTACAAAGCAGACCCACTGACAACGTTTGGGGAGATGCTCTCTATCTTAGCTGTGCATATTATTGCATTCAATCAGCTGTCATTACAGATTACTTTTGGATACTACTGGTCCTTTCCAGACATCTTTATTTTCCTGAAATGGGTTGAGAAAAAACAGTGAAGATCTGGAAAAAGATCTTCTCACTCCTTCCTCCTATATGTCAAAAAAAGAGGAGAGGATCAGAGAAAGCAAGAACATTTCATATTTACAGCCCAGCATCCAATTTTTGTGAATACTTACACAGGAGAACCTACCGGGATCCTTCCATCTGCTGCAACCATACATCAACTGGGATAAAATATTTTATGTCTTGAAAGCATGCAAAAGATTTTAGAGAAATCAAAGACTTAAATTACCATAAACACACTTATTCTGACCTAATCCCTTCTACATTATGCTAGAAGTAGGAAGATATACAAAGAAATATATAATGGAGTAACAGGTCGATTCAGAAGGCTTATTGACTGCAACTGTGCATAAGTCCCATTCTAGTCCCTGACAAATGTAAAATTGCTCAGATGAAATAAATTTATGGTGCAAGAGGATTATCTCTGTGCCAAGGGGTGTGCAGGGGCATTTGGATTGCTCTCAAAGTTTTGGTGGTGCACAGTAACATGTTTGGAGCATTTTGTTCATATGAGGATTATTTCTTTCCAGTTTGGTTTACTTCAGGCGGGATGAAGTTTAAGCAAATATTACAAAAGGTCACATTTTCAATAAAAGTGTCCAAATAGGGTTTTATTAATAGGAAAATCCTATTAGGCTACTGAAATTCCTATGAGACATCATGTCTGAAGTTGTATCCATTTTCCAAAGAAAGTATTTTTCATCTCATCATTTTATTCATATGAGGGCACATGTTATCTCTTTTATGTATAATGGCTATTGTTTCCAATGTTTCCTGTTGCCTCCTACTTAACACTGGTGCTATAAAAATTCTGATTTGATCTTGCAGCTCACAATTACAGGATGAAATCTGGCCAAAAGGAAGTACATCCTTCATTAGAAAGAGGATTTTACCCTCTATGATCAGATTCTAACTTGCTGGTCAATTTTTCCCTTGATCACAAATATCAGCTTATATAACAGCTTATTTTAGGCTCTCCTTTAATATACAATTAACATACAAGTATTTTGACATTGTTCCTCTTTATCAGTGATGATCTATTATCATGTGAAACTTCCATTTCACAAATCTGAAGATCAAGACAGATTTATTAACATTGTTTCAAACAAATTCATGGATTTGGCAACTTGTTTAAAAACAACTAGGTAAAAAACAACTAATCCTAGTGAGATAAGTCTGACTTTTGACTGCACAGAAGGCAAATGACCATCAGCCCCAGGACACACAAAACATCCTTTTCACACTATTAAAAGGCATAATAAAGATTTTTTTCCCCAAGACTGGGGCATTTTACTCCATTGTTTGCAGTGCCTTCTTTGTGCAATGTAAAAAAGGTGGGGCTTTTTTCTTGCTCTCTTTTGCTCTATCTAGTTTACTAATTCCTACCTCTAATTCTTGTTCTATGTAAAAGCTAGAGAGTGGGGATTTTAAGAGTTGGATGTTTTTAATCATCAGTAATTTCCAGCTGTGGGTGAAAGAGTTAGACTTGCAAAGCATCAGCACAGGAAAGATTAAGTGATTATCTGAGATTTATTTTGAGAAGATTCGATATCCAAATGAGATAGCAGAAAACGAGATCCAATTTACAGAAGTAAGGCTTAAGAAATATAAGTGGAGGAGGAGGAGGAGAAGAAAAGAAGAACCAGCTAATAATAAAAGCAGCAGAAAACAGAATACTACAAAACATTCATCTTAGTGAGATCGGCAGATAAGGAGTAAAAGATGAGACAGAAGACTAAGTGAAAGGCATCAACTAGAGAAGAAAGATCTCTTAGTATTCTGTTTTTAAAATATTCTGTTACATTATTCTTCAGCAGGACTGCCCTTTGCGAAGGTAGGACAAAATTAAATAGAGAAGAAGGCAGCCAGGAAGCATATGATGGAGAAAAAATAAAAGAAATAATCAAATTAATAAATTAATAAATAAAAAGTCCCAAACATAATAAAATTCATAAAATAAATGTTATACAATAATAATACAGATATATTAAATTGTAATAAAAACATGGTCTTAGAATTTTTTTTATTCAAATACCCTCTACAAATGGCCTCTGAAATGTCTGATTTCACTGCCCACTGCAAGGCTTTTACCTTGGATGGCAGCTGCTCTGCTCTCAGTACAACAGCAAATGCTTGAGAGTAAGACAGTGCAAGTGCATGTGTGGGCAAGGGGGACAACTATTCATTTCTCTTACAAAAACAGTGATTTTACTACTCATTCTGTCACTTTCCTAGAGGAAACACAAAATCTGGGCAAGCTACATCAATCTGTGCCTTCAAAGTGTCATGTCCTGCCGCCACACTTGCTGTTTAAGACAGGCTTACTTAGTTTTACTTTTCATGTGTAGGTACTGCACTCTTTGAAGCTATAATAATGCTGCTGAAAAGGGTTCAGGGTTTATTAGTATCAAATTTAAAAATGTACAATCAGCTTTTATGTTTATTTTCTCTCCTAACAACCATCAATGGAAAAATGTCACAATCAAACATGACTTCCTAAGTCTCTCACATACATATTGTCACTTTAGTGCTTTTCAGAGACTGTCATTTTAAGGAAATAGTCCCAAGTTTTTGGGCAGAAGCCCCCGTCTGTTATCAACCCTGCAGCTTTCCAATGTGCCTTCACTGCCAATTAAATTCTGTTGAAACCTGAATCCTATCGTATAACCTGCTGCACTAGATCTCTTATGGGAGTCTTTCTTTTTGAAGGGGCAAAAGCTTAATCAAATAGGTTCTTTACTTGGGAAATCAAATAATCTATCCAAGCCTGGTAGTTTTGATATGGGAAAGGCTCTGACATACTACTTAAAAGTAAGAACATACCAGGAACTGTGAAGTTCTGGAATTCAAAACTGCTCATTCACTTTTTTTTAAATATAACTTGTTCTCAAACTGTTACCATGAAGTACCATGAAGTACAAGCCCAGCTATTTCTCTCCTGAGATCTCCTTTAAGCATTCGTGAAAGTGGTTAAGGAAACAATTTTCTTCTGTTATTTCTGCCTCTGAAGCTGACTCAGAATGACAGACTTGAAAATCAGTCAATTAAGCACATCAGAAGAGCAAGTGTAAATATTTGGAAACACTTTCTTTTAACTGATTTACTCCAGTTCTTGGCTTTCCCACATGGGATATTGGGTCCCATGGTTTATGCTATCTATTACATGTTGCACTGTGTCAATTTGGAATTGTATCTTCCAGCAGAGTCATAAGGATTAGTCCCTTTTATTCTTACATATCCTTATAAACTGACTTAATACCTTAGCTGCATTTTTAATGTTCTCTCACAAAAATAGTTCCTTTTTAGCCTTCTGAATGCTCAGCTAAAAAAAAATCAAGAGGCAGCTTAATAAAAGCTGGTAAGTCACAGGACCAGGTATTAACTTCCCTCTTCTCTTACAGGATGGAATATAAATAACGTGTGAAGGATACCTTCTCTTCAAGTTTTATGGACGCCAGGAAGTGGAGAAGTGTGACAAAATCTAAAAAATCATTTTTGTTCATGGTAGAAGCAACCACAGGAGCTGATTACAGAAATGCTCATGATTCTACTCTTGCTGTAATAAATGTCCCAATAACAAATTGTTTCTTTAGAACTTACTTCTTTAGGAAATAAAGTTTTAGGACCAGTTTAAAAAAGTAATTACATGCTTATTTTTGATTGAATCATATTAGTTGAGAACAAATACCCACAAATGCTATGTTCTTTCTCTCTTTTTACTATTATAAGCATGCTCAGTGCTAGTTTTTGTGCTGCAGAGAAGTTCAACCTAATGCGCCATGTTATGTTGTCTGCCTACTATCTTCAAAATATAAAGAGGGGTCTGAGAAGTAAACAAAATGCTTTAGCTGGAAAAGTGAAACAGCCCCACGAGAAGCCTCCAGGGATCCCCAAGGTTTTATTTTACAGCATTACATTGACAGGTACATGTTTGAAAATCTATTTTGCCCTCAAATGAGTTGCACTGTCTAGACAGGGTGTATGTATGCAACTGTGTGTTTTGTTTCTACTGAAAAGCAAGCACGCCATGGCTTGGGAAATAAGAAACAGAACTGACTTCAGCACTGTGGTTTTCTGATATTCTTTCATGCACCAGTGTAAGGCCTTTTTCCTTACACCACATACCTTGCATTTCCCCTTACTCTTAGTGAAAGTCCATGGGATAAATTGGGTGTATTAGCTGCTCACTCAGGCACTAGGAATAAAGTTGTTGTGTCATGTTGTTCTCAACCACCCATGTAAAGCCCAGTTTAAAGGATCAAATTATGGGAACATTTTATTTAAATTATATCCTCTCAGCTCATATGAAATGCTTCTTTTGTTAACAGATACGTTTTACACTATAGTTTAAAATTTTAGTATTGTCCTTCCAATCTTTATGATATAGGAAATATCCAGACTACTGGCTGGATCACTGAATGAAATCCTTCCAGAAGGGACCACAGTTAAACCTCATTAAGCTTCACTGCAGTGGGATGGAAGAGTTTCTGATTTACCTACTCTTCCTGAGAGACTATGAGCAAGCCATTTGAACAACTACATCTCACAGGCAATGCATTCAATTAACTGTGAAACATCGCGTTGGTAAATTCATGAAGACAGCAGACTGATAAATTGCTTGCTACTACTAATTTCAGCAAGATGATTAAAACATATATACAGAGACAAAACACAACCTATTGTTCTTAGTCTTTAATCAGTATTGAAAAAATCTTTCCGTGAAAGCTGAAAGCATCCAGTAAGTCAAGATGATTTCCGGTAACACCAGAAAAGAAATATGTGAAGAGATCCTGTAGATGGTCACACTATAAAACAAAAAGGCATCTGAATAATCAAAGTCTGGAGCAAAATCCAACAAATGAGTCAGGCAAGACAAAAAATGAAGTTTTAATTAAACTATGGCCTCATTATTTAACAGGTGCAATAAAAGTAACAGTTGAAAAACATCCTTCGCATTACTGACTTGACTAATGCTAGGAGCTAGGCGACTGCTGTGAATAGCTTTCTGGAAATATTTTGGTGAAAATCAAACCAGTTTGCTTACGTCAGGCTTCCTTTTGCTCTTTTTGACAACAGCATTCCTGCACGGAATTTTAATTTCCAAAAGTGGAAGAGATAAGGTGGAGAAAATACATGAAAATAAATGATTTTATAGTAAGTAAATCATGTGGCCATCCTGAAAAGCTTTGCCAAGTGAAAAAAGAGGAAGCGGGTTGTTGCTATATTACTGCTATCAAGCAATGCAACCGATAGGGGCACAATACACAACAAAAACAAGTCAGACTCTCCTTTCAATATGTCCTGGAGAACATTTATTAATTAATTTATGTTCACGTATCACCTCAGTCTCTGCTACTGCCCTGGGAAATCACAGACAGCAGCATCCTAAAAAAGGCAAAGAGGTGATTTGCAATAGAATATCATAGATTCATACCAGGAAGAGTATCTAAAAGTCCAGTGATGAAAGCATTCGCTCTTTATATGGGTGATACCTGTTCATTCCTCTTCCTTTAATACAGGGGGAGGGGTGTTATCCACCTCCTAATAGTAGCAATTTTCTTCCCTGGTTCCGTCTACTTTGTACCTGATACCTGAATACTTATTGCTGCAATGTTTCTATGGCAAGTGTCTCTTGCAAAGAAGTGTCCCCCTTAACAGCCTACGGAGATAGGAAGTTTTTCTATGTATGCCCATTTCTGTGTATGTCAATATCTAGTTAAGGTTAATAAAAAAGGAGACAGTCCTGATCATCAGACAACTCAGTAAGTGTGTGTTTGCAGTAGAAATAGGAGCTGCACCTACTGACATGAAAGTCTATATTCTTAAAAAACTATATTCATTGGTGCACAAAGGAAGAAAGCAAAAAGAAAGGATATTTTCTTTAAAACATTTCAGTTTCCTGGCTCTTAGCATTGCAAGAAAGACAGATACACTCCTCATTCTCGCCTTACTCTCCTAATTAGGCCAAAAAAGCAGGAAAAAAAAATCCCAGAACAAGAACAATTCAGTCTTCACAAGGGGGGCAAAGAATTTCCATACTGCTATGAATGTCAGCTTTAACGGTCCACACAATCTATACGGATCAGTGCTAATCAGTTTTTAACGAAACTGTAAATATATTTGAGTATTACTTTCTTATCCTCTCAAATAAAAATATAAATTGTTCTCCCTAGACTTTCCCCTAGACTGATGAAAAAACATTTACTTGCTGAGATGCATCAATTGAATTGACTATTCAATATTGCCTTACAATGCAAACATAGTATTTGGAAAATCAACTCTGAATTTGAATCATTCTCCAAATTTTGATGAAGGCAGTAATAATGTATATAGTTTAATTTAATAATAATAATTTATGATTTAATATGAAATTAAATATGCAGTAGGGATGGTTCTGGTTCATGGCAAACTGAAGAAAATATGACATGCACCACCCCAAAGCAGAAATATAAGCAATGCAACTACCTCCCAAGAAATGAAAGAGGCTGACCCAGAATTCTTAATCTCAGCAAAGCTTGAACTCTCCGCTACAGAAGCTTAGCAGACTATACTCACATCTTTTCTCCCTATCCATCTGGAATTTTTCCTTACTGTCTAGTTACAGGTTTTTTTTATTATTTATTTTATTTTTTTAATTTTCAACTCTATATACCTATACCCAGAGTTTGACATTAACCCATGTCACTAAAAAATGCAATTAGAAAACCAAGGATATTTGTTCCAGTCATGGATCCTTAGATTCCTGTATGTGAAGTGCTTTCTTATTACTGAGAATCTTCAGAATGTTCCTTTCTGTGTCACTAAAAATGCTTAAGTATTTAAAAATACAGGACCTACTGGAAGCTCACTTTTTTATTTCTGGTTGGTTTTAAATTATATGACACAATATAACCATTAAAAAGGCCTTCCTGAACTTTCAGAAGTAGATCATCCTACCACCAACGTAAGTTTAAATAGAAGGTAAATCAGTATAGAAAGGCTAGACTTTGGACCCTGGAGAAAAAAACACTTCAGTCAAGATCATTAATGAAATTTGACAGCACATGAGAAAAAAGGCAAAAATCAGGAAATCACTGCAGAATCTGCATGACACTTGAGCTTAGGGGAAGGTTATGGGGAAGTAAATGGCATCATGAGTTTAATCACCGTATGGACTTCTTATTACCGAGATCTACATTTCTCATGAGCAGATGGCATCTTAGTTTAAGCATCCTGAAGTCTGTACACATCCGCAGAGATTAAGGGAAAAAAAAAAAAAAGGCAAATTTGAGAAGTTAAGAAAAAACTTCCCAAACTATAACTGTAAAAAAATTAAAGCAGAAAATGATCCAGTCAGGTAAAAATACATTATTGCAGAAGCTTTGGAGACTACAGCAATTATTCAAAGTATTGATCTACGTATCGCACTAGAACTGATTTTTCCCCTCTCATGGGGGAAAAAAATATCTTATACTCCTGGTTCAAAAGCACAGTTCCTAAATATTGCTAGAAATGGAATATAATCAGGATACTAGAGGGAGGCAATTTTAATGGTCACTTCTTATGAAATATTATCAGCCACTGAAATATCCCTCCATGAGGTAGTACATCTCTGCCCAGAGTATCCTCTTCCTCCCCAAAAAGAAGTGGTGAATTTTGCATTCCTGAGCACTGAAAGGAACCAGAAAACAGATTTAGGGTAAGTTTTTGATGAAATAAATTTATCGGTTGTAATTTAGTTTGAATTCCACAGCAAATTCCTATAGATTGGCTCTTCAGGGTCCTAACAGAAAAATGAAACCACTCTAACTGCTCATTTCTACAGCTAATTTTGCGCAGGCTCAATTGTAAATGGTTTTAATAAATGTTTGCACAATTTGTGACAAATTGAACTTGTCAATATTGTTAGAATGAGAAGTTTGAGCAAAGTCCATTGGAAGGGACTGATCTGCCACCATGGTGGGCCCAGCACGAGGCATCTTATCATCCTGAGTGGCTGATCAGCTGCGTGGTGCCATCAGGTAATCAGAAGTCTGCAGGGAAGCCAACAAAGTCCAGCCAGGTTCTCTCCATTCTGCTCCACTCTCCATTTACTCTCATTAGTGTCTGCAGAAGGAATCATGGATCCAAGGGAATCATGGAGAAGTAGATTCCGTCCATACCAATCATCCCGGAAGCGGTAACTGTCTCACCTCAGGCAAGCCTCTGTAATGCTGTAACTTGTGTTAGGCCCTGTTTTTTGTCTATTTTTCCCTTTCTCAAGCAATTCTCTCACAATTACAAGTTCCAGTTCAGAATACAGAAAGACTAAACTTGCACATTATCTTCCCTCAAGCCACTTGTATTAGATAAACATTTGAAAGCTTTGCTCAAACTAGACATAATGTGATTTGTTTCACCTTAAAAACAGGGTTCTAGAAAGATATCAACCGTTATCAAGGATCCTTTCAGAAGCTCCAACCTGAAGGAAAGCCAAAAACATCTTTTAAAGGAATATTTATTTAGACACATCACAAAAATTTTCAATAACCTTTTCAATATTTCATTTTGAAGTTGCATTTTTTCATTTAGTTTCATTTTTCAGTCCTCTAATAGGTAAACGAGAGATGATAAAGAGACTTGAATAAAAAAATGCTGGTTGACTGAAAAACAAGTTTAGTCATCCTTTTCTTCTTTTTTCAAAAATATTGTACAAAAAATTGGTTCAGTCTGAACTAAGTCAGCCTCCATAATGAAATGTATTTTTCTTTGAATACCAGATATAAATGGAATGTTTTCTCAAGTTACTTAGCATTCAAAGCAGCAAAAATGTGCTGTAAGATACGTTTTTTAAGGCCTAAGTAATAAAAGATATAGTTGAAAATTTATGGCTAATAAAGGAGTAATGATATTGCGGCACTTACAAATGTTCAAACAATCTCATTATGGTCGGCAATAAGGGTTTTACTTCTGTAAAACTGGGTAAAAACTACAGGAAGGTGCTCAGAGGAAAGAAAATTCCACTCACTTAAATTTCAGAAGGATGTTACAGTGTCACTAACATTAGATACCCTCCCATTCTGATAGCTGGCTTTACCTTAGAAGGCCATGTGCTTATTTTATGTATGGAGATGCAGAGAAAAACTCATGTCTGTAGCTTCAGCACCCTTTGAAGAAGCAACTGTGGAATATTAAAGTACTTATTGTGGGCTATAAAAAAAACAAGATTCAGTATGAGAGGCATGTGGTTTTTTGTATCAAATTTGACTTCCCATTTAGAAAAGCTGAAATAGTGGTCCAAAGCTGGGAAGGGTGGACAAATAATGGTGACTATCAGAATCTGCAGCAGAACAGTAAGTTCCTTCTCCTTTACCACCTGGAATGAGCAGCATGCTACCATTCACCATAAAATATCAGACCCGTTATTTACTGCCATGTTGTTAATCATACATGCAATTTTGTAATTACTAATACAGGTCCAATTACAGCTCTGGATCACAGTTGGTATCGACAATATATTCAATGACTTTTACAATCACTGACAAAGGGACTGAGAAGACCAAATTGAGAGGAAAAAAATAAAACTGCCTTCTGGCACAGCTGTATGATACCAGTAATAACAATAATGATGACGATGATTACTATTACTCATTATGCCACGTATTTGCTTCTCCTTGATAAGATACAGCTTAACTCAGGAGAAAAAAAAATTGACATAAATTATCCTGATTTACACTAGGAAAGCAGACATCATTTCTGTATTAATTATCTTTTAAAAATGACATGTATAAAATGGGAAAAACCAGCTCTGTTGTAGCATAGTTGCAAAGTGAAATTTTTAGATTCAAAGCATTAATCTTTACATATCCATCAGCAACTTTAACTCAGTTTCACTCACAGGTGGTGAAGTGAACATATGCAGTGGTCAGTTGCAGTCACAATCTACCATTTAAATAAACAACAATTACAGACATATATTCAAATAATAAATGTATTATTTTGTATATTGCATACACATCAGTAATTCTGTCACAAACTCAGAAGTCTAGGATTCTTTATCAACAGAGATAATTCAGGTATTTCTTAGTATTTCTATTTTTATTCTCTCTTTTGTAAAGCTTTATATATAATGTCTTGTGAAAAATCCTACAGTAACTCTACATGAGACTAGTAGAGACAGAGAGAAGGTAAAAAGAACAACTTTTATAATTGGCATTGAAATTGCACAACCAAAAAATCACAAAGCTCCCTGGAAGCCTAATGGTCCACATTTATGATTTTTAGTTTATGACTGAGGCCAAACATGAATTCACATTTTGAATTACGTGTATAATTTGGAGGAGTAGTCTCAGAATTGAAACATCAATAGAGAGAAACGTAATTATACAGAAGAAAGAGGAAGAATAGAGGAAAGGTGAATGGGTGGTAAGATATGTCAAAATATCTTTTAAAAAAATCAGCAAGATGAAATTTGATAAAGTGTGTTGAGCTCCAATTCCCTGGATAATGAGGAGACAGGGTAACTATTATGAAATATGAGACTAACCTCAAACACCAGGAGAAAGAGAGGAGAAAATGTCTAGATTTTACAGGGTCTTAAATCAATTTATACAGCTTTAATATGTGTTGTATTTTTAAATCTCTATTATCCTCTTCCTGCTTTTTGACACTGAAAATTCATTTACAAGATTTTTTTTTTCAGAATTTATCTGCAATACTTAATATCAATAATATACAAATCTAAATCTCCTCCTTGCCAAAATACAACCTGATAAAAGACTGCCATAGCGAAGTAAAGATTTTTTTTCCTTTCTCATGAACCTACTGATTCAGACTAGCAGAATTTGAGTAGCAATGGTGTCTAGATAAGAAAAACTGAGAGCTGAATCCAATTTCTGATAGTTGAGAAAGCTGTATGTTTCAGGTTTGATCAAAGCACTCTCAGGTTTCATTTCACTAATATAATTAAAAGTATGCTAAGTGTAAAAGATGTGACCTGTTGCACCTCCTGAGTTGGATTACAATACATATTTCTAGGTTGTTTTTGAAAAATGAAGATATATGTAGGTGTAATGGACACTGAACTCAGTGCAGAGCTAGTAAGAGGAATACAAATTTTAGACCTGAATCATTCTTGCTAAACAGAAGCTTATACTGTACTTCACCTTACTCCAGTTTACTTAAGGAAATCAAGTCCAGAAGACAGTTTTATCTTCATTACTCAAATATTCTATACAGAATATTCAAAATCACAAGCTAATTTTAATCTTCAAAGAGTCTAGTCTATTTTAGGATCATATTCAAAATGTATCATTTAAATAATAAGTAAGCTCCTGAAATTCCCATTCCATGTGAAGTCAGATTTTGTATACCAGATGTTTCACAGATTCTTTGGCTGAATTTTTTAGACTAAAGACACTTAAACTTAATTAGCTTCCTTTCCCTGCGTACCTCCCCCCTCCAAATTACTAAGCATCTACAACTATGGAAATGCAATGAAGGAGGAAACTGTCTGCACACAGATGATGATGATAATGTTTTAAAGATGTCTGTTTTTTAAAAAAATCTTACATACTCTTATGGGAATTCTCCTCAATCTTCTCTCTATTTTTCTATATTACACATTCTAATTTATTTTGAGCAGCAACTATCGAGACAGAACTGCATCCTGTATATTCTAATAAAATTATTATCTTTCAAACCCATTATATAGGATTCCAGAGTTAGAATGTCCTAGGGAAAAAAAGAAGTAGGAATATCTCTTTAAGTATAAACATAGAACAGCAGTGTGTTTATAAACATAAAGCAGCCATTTGATTTATCTATGTCCAGCTTCATACTTGATGTAGGCAAAAAGCATCTCTTTGAGGATAAAACTTAGCTATATACTAGCTGATATACTATATTTACTTCATTTTTTTTTTCTTTGTGGAGTTTTAATCTTTACTGAGAGGAGAGCTATGATAGTTTAAAAACTATTGAACGTATTGATTTTTGACTTCATTTCTCTGGGATGTAGCGGTAATTTTATCCCATTTTCGAAGTTTACATTAACAATTAACATTTCTAAAGATATATGAAAGAGAATTGTTATGAGTTATTTAAATCATTAAGTACTCTTTTAACAGGTTGCATATTAATCAGGTCTGATACAAAACAGGGAAAGTACTTTCAATTATTAATGATTTTGAAACCAGTTGATCCCCTCTCTGAAGCTCATTTTACGTGCTAATCAAAACCCTTTTGACATTTTGGTTACGTGCAAGTTTGGCAGAGAGCTTATGAAGTGGTTGTCAATGACCTGACTCCAGAATGTAACTATAAAATCTGCAGGAAATTCAGGTGGTGTTGTATTTTAGAATACATGTTACTAGAACGTGTTTGGTTAAGTAAAACATTTCAACCCCACAAACTATAATTAAAGAACAAGTCTGAACACTAACAGCTTCATTCTCTTCTCATGGGCACTGATATTTCCAGTGACAAAGACTTTGATGAGTTCACTGAAGTTGTATAAAGATTTCACACCCGTGTAACTGAATGCAGAATCAACTTGACAGGGTTTTCTACTACAGTGCATCTAAATGCAAATTTCTCTGTTTCATCTTGAATAATAATCACATTTAAATGGACTACAGTACTCCGGTGCTCCTATCTAAAATATTAACTATATTAGAAAAAGCTGCATTTGACATTCATTAAAATGTATTACATTCTCATTTGATGTATCTTTTAAGTGTTCATTGCATAATATAAAAAGAAATGAAACAGTGCTTAGATGCCAAAGACATGTAATGTCACTGCTGACTATCACTGTTCCCAGTGAAAAGAGCTAAAAATCTAGTCTTATTACTATCATTCATTAAAATTTAATCTTTCCTCTAAGAAACAGTGGACAATTTAGTACTTGATAATGCAAAGCTAGATTCTGACTGGCCTAAATGCTCCTGTCCAATATACTGAAGTTGACTAAAAATTGTGATTCCTTGGGACTCAGGTATCACTGAGGTTTCTATGTTCAAAACCAAAAACATACCAAAGTGAAAAGAACAGAGGTAAAGGCTATAAATTACTCTCAAGGGGGCAGAGGAATCTCACAAAAGAAAATGAGGAGGATTTAGGAAGCTAGGATTAAGCTGCAGCATCACAGATGGAGCATACTAAGGCTATGTAAGTTGGAAGCTGCTCTAAACCCAGAAAAAAATAAAGGAAAAGACATACCATATGGATAAAAAAAGAGAAGATAGTGAGCAGTATAAAACAGAGTGATAAAGTAGACAGCCAGCCACGATGCTAAGTCACTGGCTTTAATTAATAGCACCCACTTCCTAGGTCATATAAAAGCTCAGATAGTTGAGGAGGATACACGATTGGTAAGTAAAATGAAGTATCTTCTATTCCAGGAGAGCTAGACTTGTTCAATTAAAGCAGTAAGAATAAAACAGATAACCCAATGCACATTGCAATGCATAGAAAGGACCATTAGCCTTCAGAGTTAACAGTCCATTGAAACCAAGATTCATTCTGAGTATGTGAGGAGGGTTCCTGAAGAGCTGACGCTTCTCTAACCTCAGTTAAACCTCAGTTAAAACCTCAGTTAAACCTCAGTTTAAAATCAACCTGCTCCTTAGTAATAAAGACTGAAGCAGAGGGGAAGTTCATAAACATTCCCATGCTCCTCGGTTTCTAAATTGAACGTTTATTGGAAAATTGATTGCTTTTAGACTTCTCCAAAATTACGACTGATAGAAAAGTGACAAATACCACTTTTCTGTGCAACAGTTGCACCTCTTACCTGAATCTGGGTTTCTGATACATCTATTTTGTATTCTTTAATCCTCATATTCCTCAATAGAAAAAATACATGACACTTATTAGACTCTATAGACAAAAGCACAATATTCTGTATTTAATCTTCTGACGTGTACAAAATAAAAGACTGCCCTGAGGCTTTGTGTATGACTTTTTTTCAGACACAACAATATTATATGCAGGATGGATTATAGGTGATACTGCAAAGTAGATCTTAACTATAGCACTTGCTCTAAATCAAACAATCTATGAATAGGATTAAGGGACTACGCTTTAAAATTATAATAGCAGACTTATTATTTTTAAAGAGTAGAATTATAAAACACTATCTTAAATCAAAAGTTTAGTTAATTAGTTGACTAATATAAAGTGGGAGTATACAATGAAAAGAGCAGATAGAGGTACTATCCCATTCAGATAAAGGAATCCAGGCTAACATGAGAAATCATGAGATACAGATCTTACAAATGAAAACACAGGAAGATAACCTGCTAGAAATAGGCACTCTAAACTAACTAGATTATACCAAAGGAAAAAAAAATCCATTAAGATTATATTTAAAAATAAAAGAGCATTAGCATGTACAACACCATCAGACAGACATTCTTGAATAATGCCATTGAGATTAAAAATTTTGAGATGATTACAATCTATTGGACTAGAAAATATAAATTATTTTTCTTCTGCCCTTCCTAAAATGTAATAAAAAATGGTTATTTTTGGATCGTTCCTTTCTCCTCTATTCAACATTAATTACTTTGCTTAATTTTGCAGCTAAAATTTAACTAATAAAATCTACCACACGAGAGTCATTTCACTAAACTGGATCTTCAGTCTTGCAATCAGCAAATTAATTAGAAAACTTCTGCTGAGGAATTTGATCTGAGCCTTGTCAGGAGCTAAAAGCACTATATACTCCATGTGGTTTACTTATGAATCAATATAATTACCAAAACAACAAATTGACCTTCATGTAAAATTACATTCTGTCATTTTCCTAACAGAGAGGCAATGACAGCGGATAATACCATGGAGTTTTGATACATCACAGAGGAAAGCAGGAATTGCAAAGAGAAAAGGTTAACAGGAGGTTGGCGCCTGAGCTCGAGCACCGAGAACTCGCTCCTTTCCCCTCTTCCTGGCAGACATAATTTCTAATCCTTCCTAATAAAGTGCTGCAGCACACAGAAGTCATAACATGTTTGAGATTTTTATGTGTGAATTATAAATAAATATATAAAAGTAGTTGGTGCTGGATCAGTTTTTCCAAAATGTCATTTTAAAACAATGTATGTAGATTTCCAACTGCTACATTGTTCAATTTTGACATTTGGAAGTTAATGCTGTATGTCTTTGAATGGTTCCATTTTTAAATGCACATTGTGAAACAACATAATGGAATCTAAAGAATCTTACCCAAATGTTGAAAGCACACAGAACATTTTTAAATGAGAACATTCTTTTGTGAAGAATTTAAAACCATTCTATTCTCATTTGCATTTGAAACTAAGACAAATTTTGAAATCCATTATGGAAAAGGCTCTTCCTTCTCTGTAAAGTGCTTGTTAACACACGGCACAAAGGACACTAATTTTCCCTTTTTCAGATTTAAACATTTGTCTATTATTCTCTTTCTTTTAATATGTTTCCTGTCTACTCCCCTGAACGAATGGGTGTTATTTGTCTAGCCACTGTCAAGAGTCTTTGCAAATGTTTTTTTCATAAGTGGGAACTAACAGCAGAAAAAAGTTGGAAAAATTAAACAAATTAAGTTGGATAGAGTGATGTGTTTGCATTTTAAACTGTTTATTGATAACCAAATTATGAGAATATTTACCTCAGCCACCTCGAAAGTACACCTTGATATGTACGAAACAAGAAAAGGCTTCAGAGAAACCTAGGGATGAGTGGCTACAATGCAAGCAAGTGGCAGTGGCTGTTTTTCTTTGGAACATTAAGGAACATTCAGGAACTCTAGGATGCCCAATCTGCTCTTTGGGTATACCAAATATCACTGCATCCCACCTAGGTGAAGTAAGAGCTCACCTCCTGGCAAGCCAGTGGTGATTAATAATATCTACATATCCCTCTTTCATGTAATTTATCACTGAATCCATGTGATTTGAGAACTGATCTCTAATCTCGCAGGGCAATCTAGAATCACTGCCTCTGCAGTTTTATTTAGTACTGACTGCTAGTTTGGGAGAGTTGTCAGATTCTTCTTTTTTTATTCACTTATGAGGGCTATTTAAAAAAAAATCCTGTATGAGTAAAATTTCACCTATGGCTTGTGCTGCTGATGTCCATCACATTCTAGTGTTCCCTCTACTTTATAAGGATAATTACAGTACAAACTCAACTGGATTTGGTTTGAATGGACTGTGTACTTCTTTCTAGGATTTAATCAAAACCCATATACACGTATATCTGAGCTACTTAAATAAGTTCTCCACCTACATAGGTGCAAAGAAAATGAGAACTTTTAGGACATGATTAATCTCACACTAAAGTAGGTCAGATAAGTCTGGCACTAAAAGATCGTAAAATTATGCGTAGATAGCTACTGCAAACCTGAAGTTATAAAAGACTAATCCCACGGTCTGTCCACGTTTATTTTTCCTTTTTAATAGCTAGTTTCATTAGCTGGTTTCATTAACTCCTACAGCATTTTAAACATGCATATTCCCTCAAAGATTACAATCAGACTGATTTTGCTGCTATGCACAAAGACACACATATTCCCAAGGGAAACCACCTTGATCCTCTAATGCCTTCTGGCATTTTTGAATGCCAGAAATGAAAACATCTAATGTCCAGTTTAGTTATGTAGCTGTTATGCAATCCTCCCAGCAGGACACTGCACAACAAAGTCTTCCTCCTGAACAAAACTCTAATTTTTAAAAGTTTTTAAGCTGTTTAAAGAATGGTAGCTCAAATCAGCTCATCCTAACATGGTTCACCTTTTTTTTTCCCCATGATACAATCAATACTGTTTGAAGATGGACCAAACACACTTTAAAAAACATGCAGAATGTCCATGTTATCTATTTTTGCCTGAAATCTCTTCCCTGGCACGAGGAAGATAAGGCAAGATTTGATCATTTTGATTTCCAAATCAAAAGTGATTTGATAAGGGTTCCCTGGGAACCCAGTTAGTTCCTACCTACCTGGGGCTTTGTATAACTGTGTGGATGAGAGGACGGAATTTGGGAAACCACAACAACCCAGGGTTGCAGATGGCCAAAGTTATGCATAGGAGCTGTTAGATGAGAAGAGCTAGAAATAACCGAGAAGTTAGGCTTGCACAAGACTAGAGAGTGTAAAAGGGTAGCTTAATCTCATGGGAGTGGAGAAACATCAGGAACAGCAATGGTGACTTTTTTATCTCATATTGTAACACGAGGCTCTGTCCCGCTGAGTTATTCCATAGCTTTTTTATTGGTCTGGACCTCCAGGCTTCAGAATCGATACCTTAATTCACACCAGATTCAGATCTTACTTTCATTTATTACTTGCTGCCTTTTACCACTAGACTTCATAAGGGAGTTAAAATCTAATAGACTTAGATCCATGACATCTAAATTCACTTCTGGTAATCCAGCTACAACATTTCTGTAGACAAAATGCTTACCTCGGGAAGAAAGTTTGTATCTCTATTTCCCAGACAACTTTTCTGAAAGAATTAATATAGCAGATGAACTGTTCCCTGGGGTAAGTGATGGTCACAATGATCTCGGATACATTCACATTCTGTGTGTTCACTATTGCCATTAATTATACCCAGGAATGAAGCCATCAGCTGCAATAAAGTCTGCGTTCGTTCAGAAGTGAAGCCTGCCTACTCAGCAACAGGATCTGCTGCATTGTAAGCAGGTCATTTTAGTGCCACACCGTGGCTTTTTAGGGAATAAAAGGTCAGACACAAGGGTCTTTGGCTTTTCCTTTCTGTAATACATCACCCAACACACACTGCAATCAGTTGCTCCAGCTTGATGGGTAGGATCTGCAGTGCTAACTGAGACAGGCAGAAGAGAGGGTACTGATCATTAATTAGGTTAGTTGATTATAGATTCTCATTTTGGTGTTAAAGGGGTCATGATCAAAACAGGCTCAGCCTTGTCAGTTGTGTGAAAAGGTTACTGGATTAGAAGGTACACATTTTCCTAATTAAATATGGCTGTTCCTAAGCTGTTTTTTTCTCATTTGGACAGTGCACAGAAATTGTGTCCAGCACAAAATTCCATATGTATGTATTCCATATTGCTTTATAATATTGGTTTCCAATAAACATTTCTTTTTTTTTTTTGTGAAGGGTGGATTTACTTCAACATTACACAACCAGTATGTGGCTGATTTCTGATTTTAGCAGTGAAGCCACTATAAAGCTGAGCTGCAGTCACAACACAAGAATAAATGTTGGCATACTTGTTCAGTTTACTCAGTTCATATTTGCATGATAAAAGATGTCACATTCGTTATTGTTGTGCTTAAGTACAAAGAAACAAGGAGGAATTCTTGGCAGTGCACTTTTCTTGAGCGCCCATTCAAGTAGGAAAGCTAGGAAACAACACACAATGCAGCAGTACAGATTAAGGTACATTGGAGTGTTGGAGAAAAACACAGCATCTCCTCAGGACTGAGATAATCTCATGTGGTATCCTTTAATTCAGAACTAACATATTTTTTGCTGTATTTTTTAGTCCATTTAAATCTGTGCTACTATGTATGTTCCAGCAACTGCATTAAAACAGGAGATACTAGTATGAGCACAGAGAAAATATAAGTACAGAGATTGGCCATGCCACTTTCTAATTTGAATATTGACAGTTTTTGTAACGTGTTATGCTCATCTGAAATCCGCACAAAAGCCATACTTTATTGTAACAGACTTTTTGATTGAAGTTCACTCTTCTTTTTCCCTTCTTGCACTGGGAATAGTTAGAGTGGCTCATTTGTCTCATGGTCTGTCTTCGCTAAACCTTGTTTTTCTTTTTCTCTTTTTTCTCTTGTTTTCTCTACATATCTAACTGGCAAACTAAGGATGTTACTACATGCTGAATGTGGAGGAGTTTCCAATTCCTTCAAGGTAAAATCAGAATACTTAACTTCAAGGTTAAGTTACTTAAGGTTACTTAACTTAACTCCAATTCCTTCAAGGTAAAATCAGAATACTTAAAATCAGAATACTTAAGTGCATATAACATACAAAAGGAGAAGGAATGGACTTGCAAGAAGATCAAAGTTGGATGAACCACAATTTCTGAATAAATAGGGCTCAAAAGAAAAGGTGAAAGATACTTTTTACATATCAACAAATTTAGGATTAAAAGGAGAATTCTCTCTTATAATAAAGATAGAACTCCGTCAGAACTCTCTTATAATATTCTTATAATATTCTTATAATTCTCTCTTATAATAAAGATAGAACTCCCTCAGAAAAAAAATCTCTTTTTTTTCTCTTTCTGCCAAAAATCTGTGGCCCTAAAATTTGTCTTACTATGACTATATTCAGAACAAGAGAAAAGGCAGGGTAACGAAAAAAAAAGGTATATAAAGTTCAATATCCAAACTTATCTGCTTATATGTAAAAAAATAGGGAAAAATAAAGGAATTACAAATAGCAAAAGAAAATCTCCATCCGGATCCCTCCAAAAACTGGCACACAAGTTCACTTATCTTGCAGGAAATATTTTAAGCAAAGCTGTCTAGTTGGGAATGGTATCATAGAAAGAAATACAGGATAGTGACATAGCACCAAAAGAGGAAAGTAAAAGCCTTGAAACATGTCAGGCTTCAGATAAAATTTTGAAGTGAAGAGTAATTAAATATATGGGTAAGAAACACATGAAGTACAGTTTGGTATTTTCCCATGATTTCATTTTGACATGGTAGCAGATTATGTAGGCAAGAACAAAAGAATGCATATAATTTTTGGGAGGCTTTCAGGAAATGTTTGGGTATCTGACTATACAAGAAATTACCAGTTAAACCAGAAAAAGCCTGGACTTGTTCACAAACGAGGCAAAACTGCAAAGAAAACACAATGTGAAAAGAGACGTCTGAATCATTTTCTTTCAGTTTTACCATATTTTCCAGACAGCTTTTTGCTTTAGTGGGCTTCCGATGATCATCTTCCTTCGATGGAAACTCACTCTGTTTTCCATTTGAGGAAATTCTTTTTCTTAGCATAGAAACAATCATACAAGACAACATTTATTGTATCACTGCTTCAAACCCTCCTCGGGTTATGATTATAGGAAATCTCGTTTGTTTGCTGCTTATTTGTTTTTAAAAATATATATGCAGAAGACAAATGTAACAAAGCAAAAAGCCAAAGGGTAACAATCCCTTGTGCATTTTCTATTTTTAAAGGAAACATGTTATTTCTTTGTTCTTGCTTTTATTACTGCCTGCAGTGAATAAATTGCTAGGAAGAAGGCGCACCCACACCACACATTCTCCTGCTCTGTCTCAGTCTGGCCTGTTCCTCTCTTGCTCAGCTATTTCCTAAGAAGAACTAAGCAAAAACCAAATATAAGAAAAGAAATTGCCTTAAAAGATGTTAAACTACACTAGTTCTCCAAGACTGACCTTAAAGAACTTCATAACAAAGCCTACAGTCTTTGCAAGAAATATTTCAAGGTCTAGAACATCATCTTCAGTAGTGGGAACACTTGTAACTAGTGACTTATGGCTAGGCTTTTCAAAATAACCGTCTATCATCTGTGTATTATTTATTCAGGAGATAAAAATATGCTCCTCTAGCAGAAGATACGTTGTAAACATAATTCCATTATCAATAATCTAGTAAAAATGCCACTCCAGAATATTCCTCAGCAAGGGGTTAAATTTTTCATGTTGCAGTTACTTTTACTATTTTATGAATAAGAAGGAATTGGAATACAAAGAAGCAGAGCTTTTAAATCATCAGGTAATTAACCTTCACATTTTATTACTACCACAGTAAAGCACATCATTGTCTAAAGCAATATTTAGCTGGAGAAAAAGTTCTGGGGCGATCATTTTAAAGGGGAAGATGAATATAGTACTGAATTTTTAAATGAAACGACACTAGTATAACGCCATTTCATATCTATACTGCAGATACAGTAATACATATTCAGGTCTAGTAATGAGACAGTACAACTTGATTCAAGCCATTAACGTTACATTTGCATTTACTGAGGCTGAATTCAACCCTGCCTTTTCACCACAGCTTTAATGAATCACAAAGCAAATACTGTGACATTCCAAGAAGCCCTGGCTTATAATTTGACCAATGTTAACAAATAGAATCGATGACTTAAGTTAGGGTATATAATATTATTATTACTTAGTCTATATGCTATATACTGAAGACGAGCAAAATGCTAACCCTAAGGTTATATATTGAAGAGCTAGGAAATTCAACAGATCAGACTTTGTCTGCAACCATGATTCAGACCTTTTGAAGGTTCTTTAATTTTGTGCCTGGAATTCTTGCTTGGAGCAGCCAACATGAGGGGGAATAACCGGGGATATAAAGGGAGGAAATGCAGAGAATGACACTCGTCCGGAGCAGCCCTCTGCCTCATTTGCTCTTGAGATGATATGCAGAATGTAGCTATTATGTCTGTGCACTACAGAAAGGGAGAGTAGCACAGACATGGCTATAGGTTTCAGGCTTCTTCATGGCAATAGAACTAAGTAGCACAGTGGCTCTGCCATTAGTAAGTAGGTAGTCGTGAAGTTATGTGCTACTGTACTATGGTTCTGACAAAATATTTATTGTTATGTTGTTTATTCCTTCTAATAAACATCCTACTAGTGATGGTTAAAAAAGAAGAAGGCAACACATCATCACCAATCAACCTCTGAGTATCTGAATGGTGCAACCCCATGTATTTCCTCCTGCTGTTAACCAGACGACACCTCATGTGAAACAGGGCAGAGCAAGTCCTGCTCTCTGAGTCCCTCTCCACCTCCTGAGCCTGTGAAAAACTCTGAACCTTGAGAGGGAAGAGTATGATGGAGGCTACAGTAGCGGGGATAGTCAGGACATCCTGAAGAACCACAGGTAGCCACCAGCAACTGCCCAAAGAGTACATTCATACCAAGTGTGACTCTGGATAGCACCCATCTGCCATTACCAGAATGCAAACAGTGTCCTCAACAGTACCAAGGAAAGATGAGGCCAGCCTTCCAAGCTTTCTCAGAGCTCCCATAAGAAGGCAGAGTTGGGCCACGTGCTCTCCTAGCCCAGACACCCAGTGTGGACACAGCAGGGTAGTCTCAAGCAGGTTAACAGTCGAGGATTTTAAGCCAAAACAAAGTTTAATTGTCCAGTGGTATCTCTGTCTGACAAATGCAGAAAGCAGCTCATGAACTTTAAGGTCAGTGAAAAGTGACTGCAAATTAGTGTCAAAGCTGACCACGTAGGTTGAACTAAAATTATAACGATAAAATGTTTCAGAAATGTCACTGTTAATAACTCTGAAATCTTTTGCTATGCAGCATTTGTAATATAACAAAAGAAACAAAAACAGTACAATATTTTCCCCAGCTTTTTCATACAGCTGCTTATATTATGTAGAATATAAGTCAGGACATCATACTGCAAGAAAATGTCTAAAAAAGAGAAGTTTCTAGGGTATTTTCACCTGACAAATGCAAGGACAACTAAAATACCACCAAGAACAGAGGAAATCTTTTCAAGGATTATCTCTAAATGGAACTGGGCTTTGATATAATACATGAATAAATCAGCATTATGTCATTACATCATGCTCCTTGTGGGCTTAGACTTCTCTCTCATGGACTTCTCTTCACAATGCACAGACTACTAAGGAATTCTCTAAGCTACCAAAAAAACCTCTTCATAATGATTGTTTAGGCACACTGGTATGCGCCATGATAAGCACACTTTAACACAAGTTAAATTCAGTGATTTTTGTTTGTGGATGTGAACTAAGCCTTCCACTCTGTCAGAAAAATTTCCTACATGCCAAGTTATAGATTAATTCTCTTTCTGTGGTAGAATGGATATTTAAATAATCCATGACAAATGGCTCATTCAAGCTCCACAGTTTCTCCAGTGCTTTATACAACGCACTTGCTTTTTCCATTTCCCCCAAAATCTTACACTGTATACACTTCTATTGCAACAGTCTCTTCTCATTATTGTCCAATTCCTCCTGGTTTGTTTATACCCTCCAGTAAACACATTTTGTATTTAAAGGTTTTCTGTCTAGTCTGCAAAGACTTTTTTTTTTTTTAAATCACAGAAATAAGCTGGCTGTAGCACAAGAAAACAGCCTTAATAACAATGGATGTTTTGCTCTCCACATCAGTAAAGATGCCTTAAGATGAAAGGAGTAATATGCTAAAAGCTATTCAGCTCAGAAATCCTCACAATGACACAGTTACATGAATTCAAAACAAACTTTCTTCCTTTTGACCATCGCAATTCTATTTGGGAATCAACTTGTTATTTGGAATCGCAGGCGTTCAGGAATTTTCTACTGTGTTGGTAATAGACACATGAAACTCCCAGCTCCTAAATGTTACCTTACACATACACTCTGGTGTTTTTCTCCCAGAAAAAGGGAAATCAGAAAATACCGCTAGATAATGGCAAAAGAGAAGCATAAATTCTTCCATAAGACAGTAGGAAAAGTAGAAGCTAATTTGAAAGCTCTGCATTTATCCCTTGCTGAATTTACAGGAGCTCCAAAAGAATCATTTCCCGAAGTTTCACAACTAAAACTGGATGCTTAGAGCAACTGCTGTAAACACCTTCCCCTCTCTACTGTCAAGAATTACTACACTCTGCTCTTAAAATCCAAGGCCTATGAATTTTATCTTTTCTTCTATGGGCAATCTGTATAGGTGACAGCAGCTGAAGATACAGCTATTACTCTCTAAATATAATTATTTTTCTAAATAATTTTCTATTTTCTAAACTGTTCTCCAATTCTGTATTAGCAGGTGGCTGATTTGGAAAAGACAAATATGATGGACAGAGGTTTTTAACTGTTCAAGAAGAAACAATGTAAAAATCATCTCTAAGTGACACTGACAAATCCCATTTCTGCTGCTACACCAATCACCTTAAAGATTAATGTAATCTCACATTACAGATTTCCTCACATCAATTCAAGGTCGTTGTCAATTTGCCTTAGTGTCAGGGGAAGCACTTATCACAATAACTGAATTTGTATAACTACATTTTGCAAAATTTTAGTGAGGATTGCTTGTTTAAACTGGGAAATATGTTTCTTCTCCTCTTTATCCTAGTTATCTCTTAACACTGTGAAAGTAACAAATAAACAGAACAGAAGGCTGATTGCTGATGCTAAGACTGAGATCATTCTTTCACTGACTACCTATCATAACTAATGTTAAAATGGAGCTCCATTGTATAAAGCTTTTTTTCTCAGAAAGCTATCCCAAGTTTATGTTTTTAAAGGCTTCTTAAACCTGTCTTTAAAGATAAATAGATAGACAAAGATAGAATAAAGACAGAATAAGTAATTACATCTTCATAAGTTTTGAAAACCTGTTGGAGAAATTCATTCTTGGAGGTACTGAAAGTTTTCTAATTCCACAGAAATAATCATTCAGTTGTATAAATATGCACTTGGCAGACTAGCTTCAAACATCTATCTTGGAAATACCCTATTTTAGACTCTAGACTCATTAAATCTTACAATAACTAGGATTTCATGTTTGCCTTCCAACAAGAAGAGACCAGCACATGTAAAAATGTCTGAGAAATGTATTCTTCAAATCTTAAAACTGAAACCGGAGGTTCTTTTAAATGGAGTTTGGTGATTCTCTCTCTCATGTGGTGGACACATTTCACTAAGGTAAGAAGAAACAGCTTTGCTATTTTTTTGTAAGAGTTGTGGATTCTATCCCTTCTATCATTCAGGAGGGACAGGATGACAAAGTAGTTAAAAGTGAACTATTCTCCCTGAAATTAGATATATACATAGTTTTGACCTCAAGAGTTGTTAGTATAAACAAATAAAGAGATCAAAGACACAGAGCACTACAGACCTTCTAAAGATATGGACCGTATGATAAAGCTGCAGATTAAGCAATGAATCCCAGCTCTTTTACCAGTTCTTTCAAGGACAAACTCATATCAAATATACAGAATGGAAAACAGAAAGAGGTACAGTTCATGGACATGGAATCTTTAGAAATTTCTGAGAGAATTAGAAACTTTTGACATTAAACATTTTTGATAATTAAAAATGTGCTGTCCATTTTCTTTCACTTTGCAGTTCATCAACTGATGACAGCAGTGTTATAAAAAGACAGGAAATTACTAGTTTAAAAGATTAACATAAACATGACAATAGCAAAGTGAATGACCTCCAGAGGTCTCTTCCAAACTAATTTTTATTATGCTCCTAATTCAGAGTCAACATTCATCTCAAAAAAGAACAAAAAAGAAAATTTACCAATCATATATTATTTTTAAAGACCAGGTTTTTATTTAAGCAGGATGCAAATATCAATTTGTTACTCATAAAAGACAAAAAGATATTTATTTTAAAATATGAAACTCAATTCATCATGATTCTCACTTCTTTCTCATTCCTGTCTCTGAATTTATACATTACATATCCAAAAAAATAGTGTTTGTGGAGGATTTTAACTACATTCTTTTCACTAGATATTTATATTATAGAACCCAAATATATTTATATATTAAGAACTCAAGAAAGAGTTCTTGAGGTGGAATAAATTTCTATAAGTAACTATATTGTAAATTAAAATTTCAACAAATTTAAATCTACACCCAATGAATCCTAGGTGAGTAATGCTAATATGCAACTTTCCAATGTACCAGCAAAATTAGTTCTTAAATATTCATCTTACAAAGTAAGTCCTCAGGCAATGGTAGTGATAAATAGGCCTTCTAATATCACATACCTTATTTTTTTGTAATGAAAAAGGGTTTTATGTTAAAGTCTTGTTAACTCACAGTTAACATGCCTAGTATGGGCATGCTTAATAAAACATAGCCATTTTGAACATCTGAACATATCTTAAGATTTTCTTTCAGAAAGCAAAACTTTCTTTCAAACATCTCTGAAGAAGAATCAGCATTGCATTCCTGCAGGGATGTGACATTCATGAAGACTTCCCAGTGCAACTGGGCAATACCCTGAACATCATCCCTATCTGATTTGGAAGGCACCTTTACTTTGTACAGGGCACTGGATTAGGTAACCTATTCCACAGTCCACCTATTCCACAGGACTCTTTCAACAAAAACTTTCTTATGAATCTACAATTCGAAATATAGCACTGACAGGATTACAAGTTGATAAATCACACTGAAATCTTAGAAATACCTTGTGCTCACCTGCCTTCATGCAAGAAAGGCCAACAAAAGTGTATGATTTACTTGTTTATAAACTTCAGAAATATAATTTCGTAAGGATTTTCTCCAAATAGAGGACTTAATAAAGCAACATGTGTACCCATCTGGAAAATACAACATTGGTTCTTGAGTATGATTAATTTAAACTGTAAACTCAGGAAGAAATCTGCTTGTGAGCTGTAAATAGTTATAAAGACCTAAATATCTTTCAAGAAATATTATATTAGTAGAAATATTAAGTTTATCTGTTGGAGAAAATTGCCACCTTCAGCATAGTTCTAATTTAGACAGCTGAATATCTAATACAGACCACTGAAGAAGAAATAAAATCTCTTTGTTATCTTTTCGTCTTATTACTCTCTCTTTAAAAATCTAAGTTCTAGGATAAAATTATATGTGCACTTTTTTTTCCTGTATGGGAGTTCTTCAGAGCAATAAATTTAAATGTATAGAATCATAACGGAATTGTTGAAAAGACTGGAAGAGATCTTCAAGACCATCAAGTACAACCATAGAGCTGTGTCTGCAAAACCAGGTCCCTAAGTGCCTCATCCACATGTGTGGAATGGATGGGGACTGCAGCACTTCCCTGGGCAGCCTCTTGCCATGCTTCAACACCCTTTCCGTGTGGAAATCTTTCCTACTCTCTAAGCTGAACTGCCCCTGGTGCAATTTGAGGCCATTCCCTCTTGTCCTGTGGGTCGTTATTGTGGAGAAGAGAGGGAGCTCCACCTCACTGCCAGCTCCTTTCAGGGAGCTGTAGAGTGTGATTAGGTCTTCCCGGAGCCACCTGCCTGCCGCATTGGATAATCCCAGCTCCCTCAGACGCCCCTCATAAGGTCTGTGCTCCAGCCCCTTCAGCAGCCTCGCTGCCCTGCTTTGGACACGCTGCGGCCCCTCAATATCTTTCCTGTAGTGAGGGGCCCCAAACTGAGCACAGTATGTTCATGTCCACCTTCTCTATAAACTTTTCCAAATTTACTTGTAAAGCTCAGACAGCTCTAGCCTTTGATGGATACATATGATGGC
>JAUBOD010000330.1:65164-80857 GCA_032353885.1 Nothura maculosa
TACAATCATATTTATTCATACCTTCTTAATTAGAAAACTATTCTGTGTAATGGATAATTTATTCTTTCTGGAAAAAAATAACTGTTCTGTAAGTTTCCAGATAATGTGTCTTCTATTCAAATGAAGTGATTACATACCAAAATAAACTTCGCCAACAACAAAAAACACTTAAAACTGCCTGTGATTTCTATGTGAGCAAAAACTAAACTTGACTAAAGACTGCTATTTAACCACATATGCTGAGATTTAATATGCAGTCCAAAATTATGTCAATATATTGTCGCTACTGTTTCAAAGACTGCAAATAAAAGGATGATAAGGAGTGTAATCATGGTTAGAGATTTCAGTTAAATCCTAGCAGCACTGAAAATATAACCAATAAGAAGATGATTGCTCTCAAATCTATTCATCAGAGTCAAAAAGTCTGATCACTATAATGTAGAAAGTGACTACATTTTCTAAGATTAACTCAGTGTTTATCAAGATATTGCTGTAAATCTTCAGTAATATTTACAGTAGATACTATCTGCAATGGGGAAAGAAATTGTCACGGACTATCTGTCAAGTATTCTTAAGGATAAGCAAAGAAGTAAACTTTATTTGTTTTGTTCGAATGATCACCATAAAGAATGGCAGCTGGATTCAAAATCATTAAATTATATTTTAGATTAAGTTTAGAAAAAAAAAAAAGAAGAAAAAAATGCTAACTGCAGCATTAATGTGTCCAGTACTGCAGCTCCTCAGGATGGCAAAAACAAAGGAGAAAGTCTAGATGGGGACATGAAGTGTGATTCTCTACGTGTGCAAGAAGTTCTCTACCACACTTACTGGTCTACCAAATTCTGCAGCAGTAGTATGAGAAAGTGAGGCTGAGCAACATTGGGAGCTCCATTGCTCCAGCAAAGAGATTAAATTGCCAGGCTCAGTCACAGCTTACATTCAGATTTCCTGAAAAACATCCAAGATGCGCTCAAGGAAATGCTTATCTTTTCTAAATTAAACCTGATTTTAACACATGCTATTGTGCTGCTGCAGGCCCTGCCTCCAACAAAGAAATGATCTTATCAAAAAAGGTATCAAGATGAAAATTTATCCTAAAAAACGAATATTTACCTCTAGTACCTATAGTCAACATCTAATCAACACGGCCCACTCTTTTCTTTGGATGCTTGATTGACACTGACATATTTGAAATTATTGTTCTTAGCATCCAAATCACAGAAGTGATTTAGTAATGATCTATCTGGAGTATGTTACCCAAACATCCATGATATATTAAGCACCACAATACACACTGAATAAACTGGAGATTTCACAGTAACTGCTAGACTGACAAGACAATCTAAGAATTGGTTTACACTGAAAATAGCTTTTAACTAAGTTACAGATGCAATAATATATACTAGCATCTCCTGTTTAAACCTCTCTTCACAATGTATGCTTATTACAGGCCAAATGTGGACTTTATTATTTACAAGGATTTTGCAGAATTCTTAGAAAAGTACCTCAATCTTACTGAATCTAGAATAACTTTGTTATTGTACAGCTTTATCACAAAATACATATGTATACTCACTGGGTATAATGGAATAATCAGGAAGATGTCCCTTGTCCAGTGAAAACTTTTTGAGTTTTCCCACAGAAAATTTAAGCATGGAAAAGGTCGCTACTGAGTTTCTGAAAACAAATAATTACTTCGTTCTTAACTAAGCGTTTTTTTACTGCCCATGCATGAGACGTGTCTATCCTTTAGATGTCATCTTTCTGAAAAAGTTCCTAGGTATAAAGCAGGTCATGTTCACGGACAGACAACACAACAGATCTCAGCAACATTCAGACTAAGCAGCACTCTATCTGATCCCTTCTTTTTTAATTAAGTCACTTCCATCATAAATGGCACGTAAAATGCCTGGCTTTGATAACCTTTAAAGGCAAACAAGTTCTCACTGAGGCTTTAGAAGTTACATTTCCTTTTCAGTCTCCTTTCTTTCATGAGAAGATATTTTCTACAGATTTCAGTGTAAACCTAGAGTTAGCAAAAGCAATTACCAGTGTCTTCTCACCAAAAATAACCTCTGTGTGTTCTTATTTGCACACAGTTTCTGTCCTTCCCATCAGCAGTCACATACAAATAACTCCTGCACCCAGATCTGAGGAGCTGAGTACACAGGGAACAGCAATGTGTAATTCTTGAGGTCACCTGCTCATTTCCACAAACTCTAACATCAAAGTCTGACATAGTCTTTGTTCAAAGACTCATACATGCCAATCAAAGCATCCTTGCAGATTTTGTGTGAAATGTAAATAGTGTAACATTCATTTAGGCAACTGTTTCTTCCATCACTGTCTGTAAGCTTCTCAAAACCTAAAGAGGTTTCACAAGCTGGTGTATTAAGAGTGTATATTAGCTGCCTAGTCAAATTCTTTATATTTGCTTATGTTTAGTCCTTTCATTTAACAGTTTAGTTAAACAGTTTGGGGTCAGTAAATACTTCACCACTTTATTAGATCACTTTCAGACACATTACAAATGCAACATATTGGAAAATGAAAAATAAATTCTTGCTTTCTCCGTAGGCCTAAAAAATCAGAGTAAAAATAGTATGAGAGAAGTAAGCAGGACTTTATCAACTTACCATAATGGAAACAAGTGAGGATACTTCATTAAAAACATTCCTATTCTGAGCATATTTGAAAAATTTTGAAGGTGGGGTTTTCTTAAATTCTACTTTGTCCTAAGATCAGTAAGATCCTTTAAACAATTTCTCATACCAACATCTTGTCTGAATTTTGGAACCCTTTTGTCACCTGTTTGATTTTCTTTATCCTTATGTGTAGTCAACATTGATACACTAACAACTGCCTGGAGGCTGTAGTAACAATCTTTGTAATTTAACAGAAAATACACTTCTGGTTTCTTCTGTGCAGCCTTCAAAACACGGCAAGGTGCTACGCAACCTTCTGAATAGGAGGTTTTGTAAAATTTAGTTCTGTGGGCCACCTTACTGGCACCACATGCAACTATGGCCTGTGTATTTAGTGCATATGTATTAGAATACGGATTTTCACGCAGAGCTTATCAGAGCCAGTGTTTGAAAAGAGAGTCTGTGGCTTCCACAAAGAGCGAGATGGAAGCTGCTTTGTATTTGCACGGATTTCCAGGTAAACTCAGGATTATTTCAGTCCCTGATTCTATACTCACTTTCCTCCTTGGTTACCTCTACATTAAGCAGACATCTTCAGCCTTCTGCTTACCATTTATATTTAATTAAGTTTCCTTTAGCTTTTATTCATGTTTATACTCCATCCTACGGTAACTTGAAATGTTGATAACAGATTTGTCTTCCTCTCTTAAGTTCTGTTATTTCTTCAGGTGTACCTACATTTTACCCTGCTTGAAAAAAATGGAGTTTTTCTTTGTAGTTTAGCTGGAATTCACTCTTGAAACACTGGATTAGCAAACAATCATCTCAACAGTAAGCAGCAAAAGCCAGTGACAAATCAGTCTTTGCTCTGCCTCGTATAAGTGATTTCAGTACTGTCCTCTCTCTCCTGAACAATGCTGTGGGAAGACTTTCTGAAGCCTCTGCTCTTCTCCTGAAAGTCCCTCTTGGTTGTGCTCTGGCCCTGCTCTGTGCCTGCTCAGCCCCTGCCCTTTGCAGCAAGCTCCAATACTGCTCAGTTAGACCTGCACAGAGTCTTTGCACAAGTCACCAAGGTTTTGGGGATACTCTGCTCTTGGTCCACTCTGTCACTGCTCAGAACAATTCTGCTCCCCATCTCCTTGTGTATCCTGACTCATCAGAGGCACCTCTTTGTTAGGCTTTTTTTTTGGTTTCTTCCTTTCTTTATGATCAAGTATAAACTAACAGCTCAAAAGAAATGCTTGGTAGGTAGCCCGCTAGCAAGAACTGCCTTTTATTATTCTATTCAGATATACTTGGTCATATAATAACTCCTCCTCCATAAAATGCCTCCGTCTACTTTGGTCCTGTAGTCACTCGTTACTAATAGCTATACAATATTATTTTGTCTATAACAGAATTTGAGATCTGTTTTTTTGTGCTTCTGTATTATTCAAATAAATACACATAGTCCCTCTGGCTGGCAGACTGAATACAAATTACGTCCATACCCTTGAATTCAGTAAGTGTCTTAAGCTGATTTTATGAAGACATATTGCACAGATATTAGCTGAAAAGAAAAATACTTAAAAACTAATGTCTTGAGAATGGAGACATGAATTCTTTTCTTAAAAAGCCTCCCATCATAAAGATACTTTAAATATCTGCTGAAATACAATATTTGCATTTAGAAGGAATGAAGCTGTCTCTTCCCCCATGTTTTATTTATAAATGTATTTTCTTTTCTCTCATTGATTTCTTTTTAAGCAACACTGTATCTTCAGTCAGGAATGCTCAAATGAACCTACAGTAACAGAATATTTGCAATCGTAATTGCACCATTGCTTTCACAGTAGTTCGAGTGGTAAAGCCTCCAAGGAGAATCACAGAATCCTTAAGGTTGGAAGGGACTTGTAGGGATGATCTAGTCCAACTCCCCTGCAAGGTCACCTAGAGCACGTGGTGACCTAGAGCACGTGGCACAGGGCTGCACCTAAGCGGGTCTCTAGAGAAGGAGACTCCACAACCTCTCTGGGCAGCCTGTTCCAGGGCTCTGTCACCCTCACTGTCAAGAAATGTTTCCTAAGTTCCTGCAGAACTTCCAGTGCTTCCGTTTGCGGCCATTTCCTCTAGTTCTCTCAGTGTCCACCATTGAAAAGAGGCCGGCCCCTCCTCCTCCCTCCCTCCCTTGAGGTATTTATACACACTAATCAGGTCCCCCCTCAGCCTTCTCTTCTCCAGGCTGAACAGGCCCAGCTCCCTCAATCTTTGCTCATAGGGCAGATGTTCCAGGCCCCTGATCATCCTAGTAGCCCTGTGCTGGACTCTCTCCAGCAGCTCCATATCCCTCTTGTACTGGGGAGCCCAGAACTGCACACAGTGCTCCAGACGTGCCCTCCACATCTGAAGCACGGCAATGCTCCACTTGGATGATTGTTAAATTAAGCAGGTAGTATCCCAAAATGGTGACAGTACCAGCTAAGCCTCATTCCAATAAAGGTACCAGGCAGCTGACCCTATATAGCTAGGCACTTTCTTTCAGTCTTCAAGAGCTAAAGCCATAGCTCCTACACCCTGTGCCCTTTATGCTCCTCTGTGCTATAGCTAAATCACTGACACTGACAATTCATCCAGATAATTCCAATTTGCTGCTAATCAAATAACCATTAATGTGAACCAATGAGCAGTTTTATGATGGCTGCGCTGCTTCAGGAGCAGGAAAGTCTGGGAGCAAAAGTACCTGCAGCTATTTCCTTTCACGACTTCAAGGACGCTACAAGTGGGCAGACAGCAAAAAGACCAGAAATCCAGTGAGAACTACTAAAATACATTCTGTTCTTTATTCAAAGAACACAATGCTGTTTTTCCTTTAGCAGGAAGGAGCAACAAAGGCAGGTGAGCCTGGAGCTGCAGGTCAAAGCAAAAAGCAGGCGGCAGCATCCACACGGACCTGGGAAGCCAGGAGAGGGAGATGGATCAGGAGCAGGTCCAGGAACCTGATCCAGGTCAACCAAGAGCTCATCCAGCTCTTCCTTCACAACAGCCCCTTTCAGCCTCTTGTGACCGGCTAAAACGGCTGCTAGGGGCAGAGGAACACACTCCCAAACAGCACTTCCAAATTCACCAAACTGCCCGAAATACCCAGTAAAAAGCATTTAGCTGTCCTGTCCAGGCGTTCTTTTAGGAAGAGTAAATTTAGCGGAAAAAAAAAAAAAACAATAGAAGATATTTCCAAGTTTTTTTTTTTTTTTTTTTTTTCCCCAATTCCCATCTGTCTTTTTAGCTCTGTTGGTGGCAGGACACATAATTCAAAAATAAAGACAAGCAGAGTGTCCTCCAAATGGAGTCTTATAACGGCAATTGCCAGGTTTTGTGCAGTGCATTCTGGCTAGGAAATCAGCATTGCAAGATGACCTCCTTGTACACATACCATGAATAAGGCAGAAGCACTTCTCTGTTGCTGGAGCTGCTGACATTTAAGTCTGTGTCCACACAAAGGGAAAAACCACTGAACATACTCAAAACATTATTTTCAAAATAAATTAATCATTGTAACTGAGAATACATTACTCTATCACCAGAAAATATAAACTTAATATTCACATTAAATAAGATCTGCACATGAGGACATTATCAGACTGAAAGGGTGAAATTGCTCAAACTAGGTACTTAAATAGAAGGTTTCTAAAAGCACTGGAATAGCTAAAGGCAAGATAATACTGCAAAATTATTAATTGCCAGATGCTTTTAACTTGTGCATAAGTGGCTTACATGTAAGTTTTCATGGAGATTTGACTATTACAAGAATTTTAAAAACAAAATGAACAGGTTTTTTTTTGAGTAAGGAAAACACTTAAATTACATTTCAAAATGAAAAGTGATGAAACCTGTAAAACTACTTGATTTTATCAGCAACTGAAGTCAGGCATACACCAAAGGGCTGATTTCACAATGCTCCTGCATGGCTGCAGACAGTGCTGATCTCTTCACCTGAGCATCGCAATAACTACATGATGTTTCTAGTCTAATTTCTTGATCATGGAAACTGAGGAAACATCAGGCAAATCATCAACTTTGATGAATCTGGATGAGTTAAATTTCATCGTTCACTAGGTTTTAGGTAATACGGTGCTTTATAACTAATTCTATTAGCAAATTCAAATAATTTAAACATATATATGTAGTATTCATTTTGACGTAACTTTTTATTTAGAAACTAAAGTGCTTTGTCCTTCAAGAAATGGTGCTGTAAGAATTTTCTTCAAGTCTGCTCTATGCTAATGGGAAGACCAAAGTCCATAGCAGAGAATAAAAGGCAAGACCATCCTCTTCTCACTTTGCAAAAGGATTTGAAAGAGATACAAGGGAAAATGAAAATTTAAAGTTTTAAAAACATTATGTCTGGCAACATCGTGGAACATTTGTTTTTTAAATTGCATTTTGAGACAAAAGACAGAAACTATATCTGAACTAGGAAGGGCAAATAGGTAAAAGAATAATGCAAGATCTGCTGTTCTTCCACTATAGCATACTGCAATTTTATAACTTGGGAAGAAAGAGCACTTTTGCTTCTATATAGCAAGGTTCCATTATGTGTCCTCTTTGATCTATGTACATTCACTTCACAAGCTTTGTCTTTTAATCTAAAACTTCTTCACTGAGAGCACAAACCATTTGGAAGTTCTTTATTCTCAGTCATATCCTAGTCCTGGTTTTAGTATCAACACTCAACCATTTGTGGCAGATATACTGCAGATTCTTTATTAAGCCCATCTGTTCAAATGCCTGTTTTCTCTCTTCCTTTAGGAGAGGACACTGTTTTAATAAAGTCATTGTTGGGATGAAGAAAAGTAAAAACTGAATGAAACCAAACTTCCATATATATTATATACGTTTTCACATATTTTTCTGTGACACTGCATTTTTCTATTAGCGTTTATTATTAAAAAAAAAGTAAAATCAAAAAGAGCTTTGTACGAAGAAGACAGGTACAGCAGCAATAATTAACATAAGGTTAGATAAGAAAATGTATAAAAGTCTTCTTTGCCTACTGTCAATTATAAGAACAGCAAGAGAGAAAATAAGGAAACATTATTGAACCAATAATCCCAGCATGCTGTAGCTACAGAGATGAGTATTTCTCATCTCCTACATTTAGATAAATGAGAAAATGGTCATGATCCTGTAACTTCTTCCTGCTGTAAGACAATACTTTGTGATCTTATTCACAGTTTTCAAGTTAAGCAAACAAAAATACAGTGAGGCACTGAATAAGACACAGCAGCGATGAGGATGAGTTTTGATTCAAGGCATGCATCCCAACTCTGATCTGCTACATGGTACCAGCAACAGCTCAATTCTGATTAATCATGCAAGTATCTTTTTTCACATACACGTATTGTTCTCAGTAGGATTAAATTATTCATTACAATCCTAAATTCACAGGTTGAGGTAAATTTTAGTAACCCAGATAACTGAAGAATATGAAACACTCGAAAGACAAAAAACAAACTGCAATTATCAAACACAGGAAGGTGCTCATGAACTCACAAAACACAGCGAACTCAGTGAACACAGTGAACAAGCAGCAAACAACAAACAGTATAAGGATCTTTTTAGAAATGTAGCACATTCATGCAACTCTAGAAATGAATGAATAGAAAAAATAAGCCCTGAAAAAGAAAAATCCAAACTGAAAATGTCCATTTGCAGCGAATTGAAAACCAAGACTGGAGGAGAAATGCGGTAACTGAGGAAGTTTCCACAATAAACTTGGGTGCTCCTGAGCAAACATCAAAACCCAAAGCTAGTGTGTCCATATGAGCAAATTATCAACAAAGCCACAGATCCTTTATATAAATGTTTGCTAGGATTAGCAAAGAAAAAGGCACAAAGCTTTATGCCATGCTTAATAAGTTTTTCAAATGTAAGACTTCTATTTCCAGAGATGACAGAATTTTGACACTTTTGCTGTGGTCTGTGCCAAACACACCAGTGGTTCAAGAAATAGTAAAATGAAGACGGTTCCCATGATGACTAAAATTAATACATTGAGTGAAAGTCAGTTCGGAAAATGAAAACACAATGGGATACAAGCTGCATGTCAGCAGTTTTCAGTTCCTTGACGGGGTATTGATTATCAGTAACACAGAGGAGAAAGGGAAGCTGTTAAGGCACAAAGGACATTTCAGTTCCCAAATGCAGCTCCTTTAGATAGAGAAGGGTGCCCTTACAGAGTACATGAATGAGTATCCCATGCATTACACCTAGAACATATAGGCTTATCTTTTCACAGAGGAAGGAGGTATTTCCTTATGTGCGTGAAAAAGTTTATTCAAGAAACATCTTTGACAAAACCTAAAACTACTCAAAGGCAGTTAAGTAAGCGATGGGAGGCTTGCAAAAAAGAATGATCAGCACTGCAAATACAGGTCTGCATAATAAGGCAGGAAATCAACATTTCCACAAGTGCTTAGCATCATCAACGCTCTCTACTTATATCTGTTTCTAAACACACTGTGTATTTCATAGCCAAAGAAAGAGAACTTTTATGAAACTAGTAGGAACTACTACTGCTATTTAGTGTAATCATTTATATTGGTGAGATGGTCACTATGAAAATTAAAATACGATCGACTCTTAAAAAGAGCTTAAAGACTTTTCCATGTTGGAATTTAATCATGGTGCATTTCTAACACAAAAATTGTTATTGTTTCTGAATTCAGAAGATAGATTTTTCCTCCTTGATAGCCCCTTCTCTTTCGCAGAGGTACTTGAAGCCCAACATATTTGTGGCATTCCTAGCTTTTAAAGTGGGCTGCAATTCCTAGAAAATTTTGCATGACCCAGTCCCTTTTGTTGCGACCATCCAAGCCGCACCGATGGCACCGATGATTCCGATTTCCACTGCATGCCCCCAGATCAATGGATTTGTCATCTCAGCAGGTCTGGCTGATACCAAACTAGAGATTCCCCTTTCACCATCCCTGTGGTCTCCCTGTGGGATTAGTCAGAGTGAGAGCACAACGGGCAGGGGAGCATCACGCAGCACAGCCACGAGTCCCGTGGCTGGGAAGAGCCAAGGGCACGGCAAAAAGAGAGCGACCCGTGAAGCGAGAGATTAGCTCCCAGGGCTCTTCCTTACTTTGCAGATTGCAAGTTCTTTCTTTATAGGTATAGCTCTGGGGATTTAAATACAGAAGACTTTTCATTTTCATTTCCCTTTTATTATTTTTTCTGCCTTCTGCCAGAATCTTTGTGAACTTCACACTCAAATAAAAAAACCTTAGCAGCATGGAATGGATTAATACAGGATTACAACAAGAAGATTATACTTCTGGATCCTCTCGTCTCTTTTTTAAATGTATATCCCAATATTACATTGCATGTATTCAGAGCGATTCTTTTATGCAGGGCTGTGTATTAATGTGGCTGTCAAAAGAAAGTCATTTCTAAATGGAGCTGAGATTTGTGAAGAATCCTGAGAGGATTTATTCAGCTTACAAAGAAGGTTAACAGGAATATTCATTAAAACTCTAGAATGATTTAGGATTTAAATGTGTCCTTACATTGTGCACACTTCCTTGCTTTGTATTTAGCCTTTTAGATACAGTATTACCTGGCATTATTTTTCTTCGCTTTCCTCCTTCAAATACTTTATGCCCTCTGACATTCTTGTGTAATAGAAATTCCAGCACAAAATATCACGGACTCTCCTGTTCCTTTCATCCTGAGAACAATATTTCTCTGAGCTTTTCCAGTCACCAACGTTTGCTCATCCAAAAGATCTGATCCTGCTCCTACTCAAGTCAGTTGAAAAACTTCAAATATCAGTCAAACAGGCTCCCAGCTCTTTCCATGGCCTTTAATCCAGAATATTTTAGAAGAAAAAAAAAAGTTATTCAAAAAGTAAAGCAATGGTACCTTCTCTAGAGTTAAGGCTCACAAACTACATTACAAAATGTGAAAATTCTGAAGCTTCTGCATGCTTTAACTCATTTAAACATAAGAAAATATGAATTCTGGTTCTGACCTGAGGTATCCCATATGGTATGTAGCAGAGTTGATCAATACTATAGTTTGATTACATTGATTTGTATCTCCAAGAACATAGACTTGAATTGCTACCTGTATCTCACTGACTTAAATCTGACCAGAGCATTTGTACCCAGCAGTGAAAGGCTACTGCCCTAGATCACTGGCCTGCAACACAGAATCACAAAGAATCACCGAATGTTCAAAGTTGGAAGGGACCTCTAGAGATCATCTAGTCCAACCTTCCCGCTCCAGCAGGCACACCTAGAGCATGTGGCACAGGGCGGCATCCAGGTGGGTTTTGAAGACCTCCAGAGAAGGAGACTCCACAATCTCCCTCGGCAGCCTGTGCCAGTGCTCTGTCACCCTCACTGTAAAGAAGTTCCCCCTCACCTGCAGGTGGAACTGCCTGTCTTTCAATTTCTACCCAATTTCTTGTGCTGTCACTGGCCACCAATGAGAAGAGCTTGGCCCCTTCTCTACATTCCCCCTTCATGGACTTGTACATGTTGAGAAGGCCCCTCTTGGCTTTCTCTTCTCCAAGCTGAACAGGTCCAACTCACTCAGTCTCTCCTCATATGAGAGATGTTCCAGTCCCTTAATCACCTACCTTGTCCTCCGCTGGACCCTCTCTAGAAGCTCCACATCTCTCTCATACTGGGGAGCCAAGAACTGCACCTAATACTCCAGGTGCGGCCTCACTAGAGCTGAGGAGAGGGGCAGGATCCCCTCCTTTGACCTGCTGGCAACGCTCCTCCTGATGCAGCCAGGATCCCATTGGCCTTCTTGGCCAACACACTCCTTTTCTTGGAGAACCAAGAAGATTACTGAGAGATACATGGCTCAAGCAGGCTGGTTCTCGCTTTGTTGCCATTGTTTTTCAACTCATTTTTAGGATAAAAGACTACATTTCCTGTTGTGTGTTGAGATTCTGAGAAAAAAAGGCAAAATATGGAGGACTAATTTGCTCTTTCTTTTCTCTGAAGCCTTTTGCAGAGTGCTTTTTATCTCTTACACAAAGGACAACCCTGGCTCTGCCTGCTTTTGGAGCTTCTCAGATTGGAAATCATCAGTCACAGATGAGCTGTGGAGCAAGTGGATAAATAATTGACTTGTTCATAATCATTTCATGGACAAAAGGAGAAAAATATTATCCTAAAAGGTCTCTCTAATCTAGGGAGCAATATTAGGATCTATGTCCCTTTCAAGTTATACCTAACACACATTCCTGTGACATTGGCTTACGGCACCACAGCAGAACCTGACACGGGAGGCTGTAACCCACCTACCTCGTCTTTTCAGAGTGCACAAATCAAGGTAGCATAAACAAATAAGTCTCTATAGCTTGCACTCCATTCTTCCTTAAATGAAAAATAGTAAAAAAAAAAAAAAAAAAGTCTCTTAAAAGGAAAACTAGGTGAACAGAGCATCATAGCATTAACTTGCTGAAGATAGGATTAATGAGCTGCATGGCTCTCCATGCCAACAGCTTGACATCAACCTCAAGTCCAGTAGCCTCCTGCCAGGTTCCTCCTCTGTCCTAGCAGGGAGCAGGGCACTTGTATACAGCTGTATCCTCACATGGTTAAAGCATCATTTGTTTGTTTGTACTCAGCAGTGTACACGATTCTTTCAATAAGTGCGAGTATCTGCCTCATCTAGTCTCTTCTCGGGTTCCTGAACAGAGGTAGGAGGTAGTAATCGAGTGCTACAAAACATCTCCGACTGAACCAGCTGTTTCCACAGGTCAGCTTTTATTTTTTGAGGTGCCTAAGCACCCCATATGACTTGTGAGAGTGAGGGTGCTTAATGACCTCCCTCTATGACCTCTCTTTTACAGTGTCTTCACAGAGATTACATCTGGATTTCTTTTATTTCAGGTTCTTCAAATTCAAATCAAAACTCCCTGCTGGCTCTCAGTTTTTCTCTTTGCAAATCATTCTTGAGGCACAGGTGCTTCCAGGAATATACAGAAATTCTATTCCTCAAAAAGTTCAAATAACTGGTAAGGAATGGCATAAAAGACAAAGACATTGAAAAAAAAAACAAGAAAGAAAGAAAAAAAAATGAAGTTTTTCATGTGGCATTCTTTTTATTCTTTTTTTTTTTTGTGGAGATTATTCTTGTTGGTTAGATAAGGAAAAAACCCTATGGGTGACAGATGTGAGAAAAGGAGACTTCATGTTTAAATTCTCAAGTTTGTCATCAAGACTGCTGAATGAACCTGACCTGTGGCTTGAAGATACGAGTAACGTTGTGTCAACAGAAGTTCAGGTCTTGGCTGTAGCACTTTTATTTATCTGGCAAATATCATGCTTGTAAAATAGATCAATTCACTTTATTCTTTTGCTCCACCATTCCCCAGTTCTGAGGCAGAGGAGATTTTTCTAGGAAAAGAATAATCCTTCCTTTTTTAGTTTTCAATCCATGAGGACCATAAAGAGATTTTAAAATGGATAGTAGTAACTGTTCATTATAGTGATGGACAGCTGAGTCTGCTAGGAGCTGAACTAAGAGCAGTAACTAATTTCAAAGACACAGGCTACAGGAATTAAGTCTTGCAGTCCAATTGTCCTTTTCACATTAAGCTACAAAAGAACATAAAAATAAAATAAAAGCAAATTAATGATAATATGCATTCTTTTAATGGTTATAACCTATAGAAGTTTCTGTGACAGTCTACCTAAAAGCAATGGAGGTTGGTAGTAAAAAAAAAAGTCTATACCTACAATATAGTCCACAACTGAATGATATTTAAACCAGGGAAGTACTCAGGTTTATATCTTTTTACTAAACTCGTGTTCAAAGTCATATGCTCAGTTGCTGCTAGCTCTTAAAAATCTGACTCTAGATTAGAGTTGAGGGTTTTCTCTTACTGTATCAGCAATGTTCTGCTCGATGTAACAGTGGATTTGATATACTGAGTACATAGTGAAATGTATTTCTTTCAGGATAATGATCAGTCTCTCTTTAATATCTGCCCCATGTCCTCTGGTTACTGTATGACATTAGAAGTATGTACCAGTGCAAGAACAAAATTAAAGTTATTCTAATATAGTTAAGACACACTAAAGACAATATTTTGAAGAACTGATTGCTAGTATTTTTCCTTTGAAAGGGTATTTTTTACAATCTTGGGACATTGTTATCCATATCCTACTTCGCATACATTTCACTGACACCAGTGGGATTGTACTTAAGAAACTGAGTAAAGCAGATAGGAATTGGCCCTTGAAAGACCCACATATACTACCAAAGTAATACTTTTATTGCAATAAACAATTACTTTGTCTTCCATAAGGGCAGCTTTATGTTTTAACAATGGCTGTATGTATTCCCCTGCTTCGTTATTTCTGTTTTCCTTTTTTTGTTTTGCCCTTTTTCCCCCGTCATTATCTCTATTTCTCTATTTGCTTTCATTCCCTTCTTCTGATTATGAGTGTTTTAAAGACAACGTTGTCTTTAAAACAGCATTTTGAAAACTTGACCATTTTTAAGATATACTTTTCTTTATGTCTTTTTCCATATGGGCAATTTCTGTTTTCTGTTTTCTGTTCTTTATCTCTTTCTGGTAATTTTTTCCCTCTCCAGGAATTAACTTTTCTCTTTTTCCTTGTGACAGACCCTCAAATTATTCAGACACTAATTTTATACTTCCTTTCTCAGATATTACACTATGTAATGCCCCTACAGTCACTCTGCACACATACTTTGCCAAATAACAACCATTCCCAGAGGATTTTGCCATTTCCATGAGTGAAAGAGCACCCCAACAGCATTTTAATTGTTATCTTCTTCAGCTGCCATACTTGCAGTCTTGAACTGCTGCTTTGTCTACATTTACCAGGCTATACATTATGTGAAACTTCAGAGCTGGGATACTAGCTTACACATAAATTGAATATATGCTCTATCCCATTAGAAGGTCATAGGGACAAGATTAGCTTTGCTCATTTGCATTTCACGTCCCTTAGATCTATTTCTCTGGTGCAGCTGTGAGTATGCTGAGTGTGCACTGGGCTGAAGCTGCTTTCAGAGATGTGGTCGCTTGGCATCCCCTGCACTGTGGGGCTGACGGCCTCCCTGGAGAGCAACGGAGCACAGCACAGGCAGTGCCAAGAACACAGAACCACCAACACTCCTCTAAAGCAAAGGCAGCAACAGTAAGACTGAAAGCAGAATCAAAAAACTGTGTCAGGAAAGACTAGTGTGTATGGTAAATCTAACCATTTCAGCCCAACATTAAATACTCTGTAGTTTGCTTGAGTGTCTTTTTCACGGAAATATTTTCAAGTACTGGCTACAATCATGGCAAAATTTTCAAAGAGAAGACTTAATCTTGAGGCTGAGTGGCCCTCACCTCTCTGTAGGAACCAGCGGGTGAATCTCATCCAGCAGGGCAGGCACAACAGCAATGCTTCCTTCCTCCCATGCCTAATTCCATCTGGGACAGACCTGCATTTTCTCAGTAATTTGAGGAGATGAGCAGACTGACACATAATTTCCTCTTCTTTTTAAAACTTCTCTCTGCCTTAATCAGAGATTATATATCTGAGCTTTTTAATTCTAAATTAATTTTAAAGTTTCACGTGGAAAAGTCAAGTTCAAAAGACTGGGACATATTCTTTCTCCCACAGCTCTGAGCAATACTCAGTAATTTGCAGCAATGCAAGATGGATTAATTTGCAATGCTTACTCTTTAGAGGAACTGAACTCTTCCACAAAAAGTTGTTGGCCTTAAAAAGAAAAATAAAGACTGAGGAAAATCAAGAACTAGCAATGACTGTAAGGTTAATATTAGATCTTTTTAGGAACAGATCTCACCAGCTCTGGTGAGGCCACACCTAGAGTACTGTGTGCAGTTCTGGGCTCCCCAGTATCAGAAGGATGTGGAGCTTCTAGAGAGGGTCCAGCGGAGAGTGACAAAGATGATTAAGGGGCTGGAACATCTCTCATATGAGGAGAGACTGTGTGAGCTGGGCCTGTTCAGCTTGGAGAAGAGAAGGCTGAGAGGGGATCTTATTAACATGTATAA
>JAUBOD010000330.1:91131-105595 GCA_032353885.1 Nothura maculosa
TGTTAAACAGGCTGATACAAAGCAAAGAAAAGTGGACTATGATATTTCCAGGCCTCTTAAAAACCACAGTGAAACACAGAGTTAACCTTTATTCTACCCCAGCTGGTCACCTACAGCTGCTACCCAACAGTGGCCTAAACAAGAGTCTTAGCTTCTTTATCTGGGAGAAGCCTATTATGCACCAGACTTATCAAGGATAGGCTACAGCATGCATATAATTTGTGTCTTTGAAGCTCAAATTATATACCAAGAAATCATAGGTTGTAGTCATTGTTACATAACCACCAATGTCTGAATCCATGCTGGACTTTAGTTCCACTACCATCACTTAAGGTAATTTGAAATATGGAATTATTTTCTATGTTGAAAGGTAGTTCTGTATTGCTTACTCTCTAATTTGCTTATTGCTTATTCTCTTATTCTCTAATTTACAAAGGCAGGATGTGCAAAGTTTCAGAATAATTTTAATCAGCTAACAACATGGCTTTCCTTCACTCAGTCTAATCAGAATTGCTTTGAGTCAAAAGGGAATTAGATTTAACATTGCATGTAGATCCCAAAGGAGAAAAATGAGACCCCCGAAACGAGGGTTTGTGACACACACAGGGCTGCAGGGTGCGATGCTGGGGACAAGAAAAGGACTGCAAGCTCCATACCAGCCACCTGCCCATCCAGGGACAGCTCTTACCTACGGAGCCCAGTGCAGGGAAGTCTTCTGCTACATTCAGAGCTCCTTCACTCAGATGTCATGTGTATCTATTCTCCTTCAACAGGGCGGTCACTGACACCGCAGGGCTTCTGCCCATGTTTTTTTTCCATGCATCACCTAGGCAGGTGGGACTATGCACACTGCGACTGCTCGATGCCGGACAGCAACAGGGATGATCAAAATCTCATGTTTGAGGCTAATTTCCTACCTGTTGTTTATTAAAGTTCTAGCCTCCTTCCTCTCCGGTACTTCTATAACCCTTGGAATTTATGACCTATTTTAGAAAATAGAGAAATGCACCCATAGTTCAATGGTTATCACCAAAATGACTGAAAATTGACTAAAGCGCTCGTGTCCTATATAATTCTAAACACTATTGTTGTACAATAATGCAACATCAATAAATATCAAGCAGTTTGCCTGATTTAAACCTATGATCAATGATTTATTTTCTCAATTACTATTAGAAATAAGACAAAATTTCACAAAGCATCAATATTTATATTTGAAAAGAGTAACATCTGTGTTCCTGACTAAGCTATCTCAAATAATTTGTGATCCCGGTGTCTCTGAATGAAATCAGATTGCCAGGCTTTCCCTCACCACCACCCTCCCTCCAAGTACAGCGCAGAGTTTACAGGAACTGATATTTTGAAGAAGTCTATAGAGACATTTCTTTTGTGTGTGTGTTTGTTTTTAATTGAAGCCAGCATGCAATATTAGCTTTGGATTTCTCAGTATTTCTAAAATTCTAAATATTTGGGTGCTTATTAATAGATTACAAGCTCAAATTTACAAACTCACTCTGCAAATGCTGGTCTTTCTAAGCAGACAAGAGCCTTGCTTTTGCACATGACATGACAACAACATGAGCTCAATAATGAACACGTGTTTTGGCTGTTTATTTATTCCATTAGATTTCCATTTTCCTCCACCCCTTTACCTACCCAGTGTACCTTTCCCTATTTGTTCAAATTATGATATGCACAAATGTGCTGGTTTTTTAAAAACTGTGCATCTCCACATTTCCTACTCCCAGTCCTATAGGAATATAAATGATGATTTAAAAAATGGCTTTAAGTAACTCATGACCGTTTCTACCAAGGAGTCTATGCACAGGGTTGAATCTTTTCTCTGCAAGATAAAGACTTTCTTTTAAAGACAGCGGACTTCAATCATCTTGGGAGTCAAGTCTATTCATATGGTAGTTACACTTGTTTCTTATTTCACAAATTACAGAGATGGAAAATAAGATCAAACTTTCAAGCAAAAGCAATAATGAGAAACACAATAAATGCTTCATTCATAATTAAACAGGAAGGAAATAGAGTAAATAGTTTTGGCTACTAGTACACTCAGAACTCGTGTAAAATACAACAGAACACATGTAAAATACAACAGATTCCAGAATTAGAATTAGAAGATTCACTGGTAAAATTTTGTTTTTTAATATTAAACATGAATTCCTGAACACCATTTCTCATATTTTTCTATCTATTCTAATACATACATGCATGCACCTAAATGTAATTTTTAACTGTAAATGATAGCAGGGAAGCTTACATATGTAATTTAACATACACTACCTCATGCTTTCTACTGGAGATAAAATGACATAATCTCATTTCTAAGTGTGTGTGAAAAATTAATGGAAGGAAAAAAGCTCCTTTTTATATAAAAGAAAGAGTGCGTTAGACAATTCAAGAATATTCTTTCTTGTCATCAAAGCATCCTTTGTGGATATAGTGTATAGCAGCAAAGGTCAAAAAAGAAAGCTCAGGAAAATACTCAGAATTCAGAAAACAATCCTTTTTATTATTATTCTTCTTTTCTAAAGTCAGAAAAATACAGTAATACAGCTCTGCCTGAGAAAAAGCTTTCACAGCAGTATAACTACAAGAAAACCTCCCATACTAAAGGGGATAATGCAAGACGGGTAAGTTAAGAGCCGGCTGTTGTTTCCTCGATGATTCGCCTCGCGCATAACAACACAACCTTGAACTAAATCCCCAAGTTCTTCATACGCTCTGCAAAGTTCTAAGGGGCCTCCTTTAAATACTGTAAACTAGAGAACACTCTAAGGCCACTCAGGATTATTTGCAGCTATTTGCTTGAGCTGGAGTACGTTACACTGAAAGCTACCTGCAGTTAGCACAGCTCATTTGAAAAGCATGAAAGGTTTAATTAGACTTGATAATTTACATTCTTAAGAAATGAAATCCACCAAGCGCAGAACTCTGGCAGCAACCATATCATGTATAAAGCTGAAGTGAGCACAACACAAATTTAAGGATAAGAGCGATTCGGGATATGCTATATTTTATGTAACCCCCCTGATCTGAATGAACTGGATTCTCAGAGAGATAACAATAACTTGAGACTAATTTGGGGAGTACTTAAACTAGACGGATAACTAAACAAAATACTTCAACCACTTGAACAGTTGGAACCCCTTAATGCACTTAGTAATTATTTTTTCTCATCAGGTAATTTAAAGCAAAAGTACTCTCACACTCATTGAATAATGGCCCAGCAGACACAGGAGATATTCTCTCTGGTAATCCAGTTTCTTGGTATACTTAAAACATGGACAATAATGTCTGCAGCTGCTTTCCAAGACTGGCAAATTTCTGATTATTTCCAAATATCCTGAAGTTAGTGTCTCTAAAGATGTATGAAGTGTAATTTAGTTGCTTGGAGATGATTTTAGTCTCTTGGGTTATGGATTCTCTCTGAAGTAATGCATTAAAAATTACACACATATAAACTGAGCAATCACCTCAGGGGACTGAGGTATAATCTTCCCTTCTGCATTTTGTCCTTATCTCTGCTTTGCCCCATCTCATCTGCAGGACATTTTAAAGCAGATGTGCAGCAGGATAGGAAACTTGGCTTTCAACAACAACAAAAACAAGAGACTCAAGGTAATAGATCAGTTTTATAATTTCTGCAAGGTTATCTATCACCCTCGAAAATTCGTTGTCAAGTAGGAAGAATGTAAGAAAGGTTTAAAAAAAATAAGGAAAAAAAAGATATTTAAAAGAAAGTTGACAAGAATTTCTGCAGTACAGAACTGTTGTCTTAATCTCATCTCAGCCAAAATGAACATGCTTGTGATAGCTCAGTTAATGCTCTGGAAACATTTTTGGTTTTGTTTCACACAGGTTTTGTCTAATCAAGTCTTTAATTCTTTTACATCACTCCAAAAATCATCCATAGGGACTCTCCTGAAGGCTACAGGAGCTAGAGGTAGGAGTTAAAGTGAAACCTCCAAGAAAAAATGCATTGAATCTTTGGAGGAAAAAAAAATCCTGAGAATTAATTTGCTTGCTGATGATGAAGAATTTAAAGTGTAGGCATTTTTCTAGTTTTGTTTACTTGCTCACACACTAGGCAGACAAAACTACTAAATAAAACAATGCGCTGCGTAAGAGATTATTTTCAATGGTAATAAGAGCGAAGGTTTACGATATGACAGCCAGAGGTAGGGAAAGAAAAGGAATATAAAGTGGGAAACAAGAGCATTTGGATTTCAAATTGCAGAAAAAAGGACTCTGGTAGGAGTCTGAAAAGTACTGAACATGAGTTATCACAGCAGACCTTGGACAGCAGAGTTCAGGTGCTTCTATTTAAGCTATTTCAGCACCTTTTACAAACACTCGTGCAGTCAGTCAGTTAATGTGTGTTTATGGAGTTGGGCTGAGAGTCCCAAAATGGCCACTGATGCCTCAGCAAAAATGCCATGTATGGATGGTTTCAAGAAATCACAATATCCCAACACTGAGATGATGGAATTTGGCCTTGGCTGAAACTCATTTATAACTAAACACCTGCCACGAATCACAATTGCTTAAAAAGATCAAACAAACACATTGAAAACTATAACTAGGATCAATGCAACTACAAAAACTAAAAAAAAAACACATATAAAGCTCACATTTGAGCAGTGAATGAAATAAGGAAATACTCTAGGTGAAGCAAAGTTCCAGGCTGTTACGAAGCAGCTGCCTTTTCCCTTCAGCTCAGCTACTTCTTGATCATTATTGTCACAAATAGCAACATTTCCAAACACGACAAAAGAAAAGAGTGTAATATCTTAGGAAAATAGATTCAATTCCAATAGGAAACATTAATTCAAGGCTTTAGAACTCTTAAGAGCTGGTATCTTATTTTCTCCCCCCAACTCTTTCTTGATTACCGAATTTGCCTAGGACATGTAGGCTGCTATCCCAGTTGATGTGATGGCACTTGATATATCCACACTCTGTGACCTGGGAATCCTGCTCAGCAAACTCCATCTATTTTATTCCATCTTGCAAATGAAAGACATGAGAAACATCTTATTAGGTAGGGCAGAGGAATACCTAATACCTTTCCCAAATAAAAGTCAAGTAACGATGGTCTCAGGAAGCAAATACTTGGCAGGAATTACTACAGATACATGTACACGTGTGTGTGTATAAATATATATGTGCTTTAATTAGTTTACAATTTCTTAGTCAGTGGTGTTCTTAATGCATCTCTGCTTGCAAACAATTCAGCAGCAGCTGAGAATGTTAATCAACAGCTAATTACACTGCATTATGGTCCTCATCTTTGTTGTTTCTTTCAGCGTTCCTAAGCCCAGAATTTCCAGTAATGACTATATTGCAAAATTCCTAAGATGGAAATATTCAAATTAGCCACATTGTTCTCTTCTAAAATAAATAAATAAGCAAATAAACAAATCAATGTGTGATAATGCTAATGGATTATCAGGAACTTGCCATGATGTGAAATGCTTGGATTCATGTTCCATTTGGTGCAAAATGCATCAAAAATATTTTGTTCTCTTACAGGAAAATCTCTGTTTTCATATCAACTGCACATTTCTTCCTTTACTCTTTAAGATTACATTCAAGATAGTTCTTTATCTTCATAACCTCATACTGTTGAAACACATTGTCGTCTTGAAAAACACTGTAAACAGCAGAGAAATGCATGGCAAGCCAAGCAATCCCTGACGAGCAAACACAAGACTGCCCAGACTGGCTCAGCTGCCTTGATACAGGACACATCTGTTTTCACTGGAGAGGCCTTGGAACACCCACAAGGGCTCTGGACTCCGGGATTTCTTGTGCGCACTTGCTAGTGCCACGTAACTATCTCAGATACTTGGAGAGGCTCTAATTGGGTTTGGACTAGATGACATCTGAGGTCCCTTCCAACCTTAAGCATTCTATGATCTATGAACTGAAGTAGACCTCCGTGCCAGAACAAGCCCTGGGGGGCTCTCAGCACAGTCTGTAGCACAGGAAGGAGAGGACGATGGTTAAAGTTCAAGTCAAGACTGAAACAGGAACCAAGCTGGAACCAAGTTTGCCTGGCAAGCCCATCAATCCACCCCTGAGACAGGGCAGGGGGAGGCAGCCAGGATGGCCCAACACCAGTACAGACCATAATCTTCTTATTACCAAAGTTCTGACAGCCAAACTGCAGCCTCCCTCGGAGGCTGTGGCCATACCAAACTTAAGTATTTAGCCTAAGCCATCAACAACTAACATGCAAAGCAAGCAAACATTTCTAAGCTTAAAATTAGGAATCAGGACTGTCATTTTTTAAGCCATGAATTTTACAACTTATTTGGATCAAGTATTTGTACCTGTTTTCAGAACATGTAATTTTATTCAACTAACCAAGCATAATTTACTCGTCCAAGTTCACAGCTGATCAGTGCACTGTTAAAAAGTATGTCAGGTCAAAATTTCTTTTCTCTGTAACACTGATTTGGACTCTGAGCAGATTTACATAAGGCAGGACAGTAGCATAAATCCTAATCTTATTTTTTTGACATGGAGAAAAATGAGGAGACAGTAAAAAAAACAAAACAAAATCCACCAAACAACAAAAAAATTTTGTCAAGGCTTCCCTGAGTCAACCAATACCATTTCTGCTGCATTTACTCACCCTGCTGCTAATTTTAATTTTCCCTAAAAACTGATGTTTTGTAAGTGGCTAATGCACCTGAACACAAGTCGAACCTGAGTATGATGAGTCACACAGCAACCCACAAGGCTATCACCACAAGCCGTTCCCTGGTACTTACTCAGTTTATAACTGTAACCCCTAGTTTCAGCGTCTCTACAGCTGTATGTACCTGCTGTGAAACCTACGACTGAAACAGTTAAGCTCTCGTAAATTATATGGAAAAGCCATGTGTTTTTTATTAAAAGAGTAAACTGCAACTTAAGCACCCCCTCACACATTTCAGGGTGCTATACTGCTCTACTGCACTGCCCAGGTATAATCCACCTTATCTATTAGAAGGTAAATACAGGGCGATGGCAGAGTGCCTGCCAAGTGTGTTGTTTTACACACAATATATTTTACATATGCCACATCCATACAGGCAATGGAGCATATGGGATCAATAGTATTTTAAACAAGCTTCCTATGCAGGTGGTCTGCGAGAAGGAGAAATCATTCTGATTAACGGTAATCCCAAAACAGTCTACTTGAAAATTACCCTTCTTTGCACGAATTCCCTTTCGTGAACTCTGAGCTATAAAACACAACGTGCTACTCCCAACGTTTTAGAAAAGGGTGTCACCATCTTCTTGACACTGCTTCTTCCTGGGTGATCTCTGCTTGTCTTTGGAAAAGGAGGGCTAGAATCCAGGCCTCCTTGGTGGTTCAGGGCTAACCCAAATACATTCCTGCCTCATCTTTCAGCCGTAAATGAGAACGAGACCATGTAATTGAAACATGTCTGAGTCTTTCTGTGGTTGAATCAATATAGAATCCCGTAATCAAGTATCACATAGCTAACAGTTGTCATGCTTTAGGTGTACATCAAGTAATAGAGAGGACTTCTTAATCACACCATCATTCTAACTCCACTGAGTTAAGCATTAAACATTTCCACGAGCAAACGAAGCGCTTAGTCACTTCTGCACGGCACAGAGGAGCACAGATTAAACCTTATGCTAAAATCCCTGCAAGCTGGTGACACACCTCACGGCACAGTGCACGGAGTAAATACCACCTCCAATCCCTAAAGCCAAGGAAAGCCACTTTGGCATTTCTCTGGAGCTTGCTGGACCTGCCACTCACAGCTAATTAACTAAGAAGCAGCATAATATTGTTATTAACGTCCAGCTACAGGGGCAGTTCAGGTCCGAATATCACAGCTCAGAGTCTCTCTATGGCCTTGTGTAACACAGACAGTATTGGGGAAGCACAAACGTGCTCTGTTACAGCAGGAGAAAGTCACAGCAATGCAAAAAGACATAAAGAACACCCACTCTATGAGCATGTACAGATAGACGGCATAATATATATGAAGACTATATCAATCCCAAAAAATGAGATGAAATTAAGTTTATTACTAAAGTAAGTAGCTTCCTTGCAAATTAAATGAAAACTGAAATGAATTTTGAAACATCTTAGAACAGAAGAAAAAGAAAACTGTACAAACTAGAATGATTTTCACAAACTTGAATGTTTTAAAGATTAGGTCTTCACTCTCTTTTTAGAGATACTTTTTTTTTTTTTTTTGGAAATAACTCTGGCTCCACTACAAGTTTTCAATTGAAAAAAAAATTATGTTTAAACAATTTTATTATTTTTTTAATCCATTCCCTGTAATTAAACTGCACATTGCAGAAGAAAAATACAGAAGGTTTTCTGAGTATTAATCATATTTCCCTCGAAGTCTCCTAAGTCATTAAAATACAATTAGCGCCAAAGGCACTTCTTAGGTGAAATGAATAATATACATCAAATATACATACCCATTTTTAAAAAGTCTATACCTATTATCTTATTGGAATTCAGCTAATGAGCAAAACTCACCTCCATTGGTTCAGTGACATGGACAAATAATTCGGTTCTCAAGCAGAGGAGGACAAGGAGCAACACCCAGACTAGCAAGTTGTGACCTAGAGGCTCTATAGGCTAGTCAGAAGCTCACTAGCATTCCAGCTGAGTGTATTACCTCGAGTCTCTTTTTCCTTATTTATTTTTATCAGATTACTTTAAATTAGCTCTGTGTTGCAGCTTATTAAAAAAATTAATCTTGTTTCCATGGCAATAAATTTGTTTTATCCACTTGCAATAACTGGATGCACTAAAACATCTGCAGAAATGATTTCCGTTCCAGTCAGGATGTGGGCAAGCATCAGATAAACCCAACTAAACCCGACCAGGAAGAAATGAAATGTGCAGCACACTGCAGTACATATTTAGTGCCGCTGAATTCTCCTTTGGGGGGCTTTACAGAGTGGATCATGATCATTTTCCGTGCTCTGCTGGGGGAACACAAGCACACACCAAATCACACACACGCTGGTGTTTATAGACACCCAAGCCAGGCACACTGCAGAGACCAAGCCTTGACTCGTAAAACACCCCGAATTCAATATGCACTTAGTAGATGGGCAGCTTGGAGAAATGAGGGCTCGGGGCAATTTTATTGCTGCGTATAAATATCTGAAGGGAGGGTGTAAAAGAAAACGGAGCAAGGCGCTTCTTAGTGGAGTCCAGCGATGAGAAACAACGGGCACAACTGAAATTCAGAAATTCCACTTAATCATAAAAAAAAATACAAAAAACCCACAAAAACCAAATACCAAAACCCCCACAAAACCCCCAAAAAACCCACCATATCTTTACAGTGAGGTACCCAACAGTGCTGGAGACCAGTTGTGGTGTCTCACATTCAAAATCTGACTGGACATAGACCTGAGGAATCTGAATGGACCAGAGCATCCTTAGAGGTCCCCTCCAATTTCATCAACTCTGACAAAATCCATCTATCCCTTTCACAGACACACAACTACTACTGCAAGCCAAATACTTGATTCTTTTTCCATCCAATAATGGCCCAATTCTGGCTTGATATTTGTATTTTGTCACAAGATATTAGAATAGGCACACATCTGAAGAGCTATTAAGCAATTCTGTCGTGTTTTCTGTGGAAAATCAAGCAATTCACTCGTTGAAGCACTTTTTTAAAAGCAATATTTTTAAGGATGCAGTCAAATAACATATATAAAGCAGAAATTAACAGTCAACACTGAATTATAATTCACCTCACACTTCTGCCATAGCTGTTTTGAACAGCTACTGAGCTTGATAAAGGTCATACCCACTTGCCAATCTTCGTGTCACCCTGGGTTGAACCCTGCACACACATGCACGGTACCCACACGCTGCAACATGATTTAAGTTTCAAGCAATTACAGCCTGAAACAGTTTGAGCAACAGTAACTACATACAGGTAATTAAGTCTTCAACAGAGGATCATTACAAGTTATTAGCTGCCTGCAACGTGCAGGTGGTTAGTGCAGGTGTCCTGCGCTGCAGAAACCAAAACGCAAACAGATCAACTGATAAAGCAAATTCAAGTATACAAATATATACGCACACGAATATATATAGGCAGAAATACATACATTTCCTTTTTTTTTATGTTTCAAGATAATGACTAAGACATCTATCTATGCACAAGACTTTTCAGAACTAGTAGGTTAAAATTCATGAGAATATATCTTCATTTTTAATAAAACTGAAATCATTCTAGCAGCTGCAAAGAACATCCACTTAAGGTCAGTGGTGTAAGTTATCCTTGCCACTGATAAAAAGAAGGAATGGTAAATGATAACAGTAATACAGGAGCTATAAGAAGTGGCAGTATAAAATGTGGCTTTTATAGCTATTTTGAGCCATGATCAGATACTAGTTTTGTCCCTCTCAATTCCATTTCAAAATACCAAGTGTGAGAATGGTGAAAATGCAATATACTTGCATAGAGACTTGACGTCAGAGTAAGACAAAACGCAACGAGCCAGTGAATGGCCTCTCAGTTGAACTTTGGCTGGACTCTATAGGCTTTTGTACTGATGTTTCTCAATGTCATTAAAGCCTTGGCTAACGTAACAGCCAATCACTCCTGCTGGCTGCTCTTTCTGAGAAGGATTGTAATTTGTCTTGACGTCAGCAGCACGAGAGAAGTCGATCCAATGTCTAGACTAGACTTCATACAGTCATAGAGCAAAGAGAAAATAAGCGCCCCACTCTAAATAATTGGCAGGAAGCATCGTGAGTCAAGTAAAAGGACTGTAGCATTACATATCGGTAGTAAGAAATCCTGTGTTTTGTAAAGTTGATGTACTTGGCCACCTATTTCCCCAGGGTCCAGATCTCATTCATAGACAGGAAACTCTAAAATGAAATGGCACAATGACTTACTCAGTGCTAGAAGGAATAATAAAAAGATCTCCCATCAGGAGGTATGAAAAGAATATGCAGAATTGACAAAGAAATTTAAAATATAAACAATTGTGGCCAAGGCAGAACACATCATGAATATAAAAAGGCAGAGACTATGTTCATGATTTTTAGAAGTATATTCAAAGTCTCATCTTACAGGTCAAGGCAGTAGGAGAATGAAAATGCAGAAGATAATTTAACAGTGTTGAAAAATAACACTGTATTTGAGTTTCTTTAATATGATATTGCCTAAACAAACGATATTGCCTAAACAAGAAAAAAAGTGTCAAAAACATAGAAGAACATAGAAGAGGATTTTTTAAAGAAATGCCTCAGAATGGCGATCATCTCTAACAATGTCCATGGAAATAGCAGTTAGTTCAATAGTAAGTTAATGTATATATATTTATATACTTGCATTTTACATGTAACCTGTCTTCTTCTAGCTTATGTTTAAACATCTTCAAAATTCACATTTAAAATAAATACAAATAAAAACACTATAAGAACTGTTCAAAAGATGCATAATATTGTCATTTGAGCACTACACTACTTAATAAGGAAGGGCTCTTGCAATAGATGTAGAGGGAGAAGAGAGCCATCTGACAACTAGAATTTCCTCAAATGAAAATTAGAGTTATTCACATCAGTAGAGTACACTTATGCAATAATGTTTGCAAAAGAACTAATGAGAGTGCCCGCAGACTCTGAAAGAGAGAGGAAGCCAATAACCACCCAAAAGTGTCACATATGTATTATGAAGCACAGCACAAAATCACCTTGACAGAACTTAAGAGGTTGAACTATACACTAAGAGCAGTGAGTTACTGGCAATGACAGTGCTGCTCGCAGCAGACAACCGTCGTTAAGATGTGACTGCCAATGCACCTGCAAATGTTAAGTACTGCTCTCTCACAGAGACTGCTAAAATGTCTTCCTTAAATAATCTTTAGCAGCCGGCATAGCAGGTTCTTCATTTAGTTCCCAGTCTCTGCTTCATCTTAACTTCCTATTAGTGCTTCCTCTGCGTGCTTTCTTCTACTTAAACGTGACTTCTTCTGGAAGCAGATATTAAAAAAAGATTTTAAATTAAATAAGTGTACAGTCTAAAGAGAGATGCAGTTCCTGTTGGCTTGCTCACGCAATAACAAAATCAGCTACCTGGTTCCCTCAGATTTATTAAGGGGACTGAAAGGCGTGAGCAAGGCCCAGACGTAGGTGAGCTGCTTCAAAGGACGCTGAGCAATCTCCCAACCTGGAGCTCTGCTGCAGTGCACCCCTCCAATCCAGACCTGTGCTTCTGCATCTAAGTTTTGCAAAGAAACTTTAGAGGAGATGTGTTTAGATACCTAATTTGCAGTTTCTTTGCAATGCATGTATAAGCCCTTCTGTCTACTGGGAGTTAGTAAGATTCATACTGGTAGCAAACGCACACACAGATTTAGCAGTCTGCCTGTGTGCATTATACAGCACAATTAATGTCTTACATACCTGTATGGCCTACATCTCTAAATAGGAGGGGAAAAAGAAGTTCATTATTTTAGAAAATTTGATCTTGAAAGTCAACATTTAAAGCAGCAGCTCTACAGAATTTTCACATATCTGCAGAACATTATATTATCAGAAAGGTATTTCCATGTGCGTTATAATTATTATGCATTTATACAACCTATTAACTTTGTATGATCCTTAAAAGAGATTGTAAAAGGAAAACGTCCTTCCCTTGAAGATTTTAAAATCTAAATTATGCAAAGATGAGCTAGAATATGAATAAAAGAGACAAAGAGAGGGATGCAGAAAAGAAGATTAATACAAACTGTGAATATATTATAGACAAAATCTTATTTTTATATTTCACTGCACAGAGCAATTTAATGTTAGACAGAAAGACAACCTGGGAGTGGAAAATCACAAAGGTAACCAAGCAGAAAGGAGTGGCTGGTAACCAAGAAAATGGAGTCTTAGATAGCATTAGTTCAATAGGAAGTAGCACAAATGCTTAGAGGAAAAGATATATTCTAAAGACAGAAGTTCTGTCAGAGCAACAAAAAGGCAAGTCAGATTGAAACATTCAAACAAAAATTAAAAGGAGTTAAAGGACTCAATTTCTGATTCTTTCAGTAAAACATTAATGGTAGCAAAAGCATTTTCCTGCTATGAAAAGCTGTGGTTGGACAGCTGATTTTTTTCACAGGTCTTACCATAAGCCTGTTCTCTCTGAAATGAGCAAATGATACCATGAGACTGAAAAGACCCTTCCTTGCTTCAGTGATCCCGTGCTGGAGCAGCGCCTGCACTCGGATTGCTAGAGGCTGACTTTGGTTTCTGTAGAAACTCCTACAATCCCCCCAGGCCCTACAGCCATCTGCTTCAGGAAAGACACTGGGCAAAAGAAACCTTCACCCAGGCTCTACACAGAGCTATTCTTATGTCAAACCTGGAAAAGAAAAATGGAAGCAGCCACCCAGGATAATCAATAAAAGAGGATTTCTGAACTGGAATATTTGCTGTGGCTTCTTTGCTCTTCAGGAAAATAGATAAGAAATGAGGATTTACTTCTCCAGCATGACATCTATGAGGTGAAGGCTACTCCAAAATTATCAGTCACTACTGATGCCAGGTGTGGAGCATTTATTGCAGGGGCCTTAGAGATTTCTTGATTGCTGGTCAAGTGAATAGGTGGAGCTCTGTCTGGTTTAGCATGGTTCACCATTATGCCTTGCCCATCAGGCTGCTGCTCACAGTGAGGATGAGGTCTCAGGTCTCAGCACAATCTTGCAGCTCTGCTCCAACAAATTGCACTTTACTCCACTGCACAGGGGTGCCATAATTTATCAGATGGACTGCTGGAGAGAGCACAAGCAGCTGAGTGACTCTCAGGCTGGCACTAATGCTTTCAAGTAGTATGTCAGCCATTTCCTTGCGATTCAGGATCTTTTTCGTGAGGATTTTTTTTTTAATGTTCTTGCAAGCCCAACCAGCATGAAACAGAAACATTTAGCGTGTGGAAAACAATTCAAGTGGGTATGCATTGTCGCAATTCCTGAAAAAGATGTGGCCATGCGGTGCACTTGTAGAAGAGGCAGATGAGGTGAGGGCTGCAAAAGACAACAGCAAAGCTGTTGTGTTGGATCTTCTGTTTTGGTGCCAGTGAGATGGTTTGTCCAAGGCAACAAGTAGAGAAAAAAAAGACAAGAAAAATTCTACTTTCTCAAGAAAGGCTGAAGCTAAAAGTTTGGCATATATTCTAATATAACTTCATCCCTCCTCCTTGTCTTTCTCCTCCCTCACCTAATCATGCCTGACTGCAGAAAACACTTTCCTCCTGAAAAATTTCAGATCATTCATCTTGGTGTTGTTTCTAAGCAAACTCTGCTTAGGAGTGCTCTTAAAGCTACCAAAGTGTTGGCACACTCCACAGTCCCTACAATTTTTATTTAATAGAAAACAGAGTTTCAGATACTGTAAATATTATCTATCACATTATCAATGCTTTTGTAGTGT
>JAUBOD010000330.1:109574-128937 GCA_032353885.1 Nothura maculosa
ACTCTTAAATCATTGTGCATTCATTCCTCCCTCTAAATGTATATTTATTAGCATCATGTGAAGGTGGAACATTATGCCGAGAAATTTATAGTTGCAAAATATACAAATAGGTACAATAAATTGTTACAAGCATATGTGCTTTCAGTATATTTTTGGTGTGCTATATACTCTTAATTACACAGAAGAACTTTTTTATGGGCAGTCCAAACCTCATAGTTACTAAATCCCAAAACTAGGCAGTGGGTGGCACCACTGAAGGGAGAACCATAATGAAGAACTAAGGCAAAGAGTTTAGACACTTGATTATTGTTGTTATTTAAACTGTTTGCATTAAATAGTAAAAGGAGGTGGGTTTTTTTTGAATGATAAAAGTAATGTATGGCAAATGCAGATAAAACAGAAGGCAACCTGGTTATCCAATAATGGATAACTCTGTTAGTTGCCTGCATTGTTCTGGACTTCGAAAGTCCTAAAATATTCACCACATTAGGTCCTGATTAATCCTGAGAAGTCTTCTGCATAGGATTAAAGAACCTCTCCCCCAAACCTCTGCAAACAGAATTTGTCTTTCTGCTTGCTACCTACTTTTGTGCAGGACCTCTTCATAAACTCTGATTTTTCTCCTTTTAAATTCTCTTCTGTGGTTTTATTCAGTTGGCAAGTTTTGCTAATTCCATATATATATATGTATATCCTATGTATAGATGATATATCTCTATACGCACATAGAAATCTGCACGTCAGAGTCCTGAATTGAGTCCCATTTACCTGAACTATGCAGCATGTCATTTCGAGAAAGGGGATCTTTTCCTTTTTGCACACTAATGAATTACCAGCACAAAAACATCCCATATCAGTCCTAAAAGAGGAACAATAGCTGATTTAGTAAATTTATTTTGAAATATGTCTAACATATGAAACCAAATGAAAAATAAATCTGAGCTTTTACATCCTGCCACCGCACAGATCCTTGCTGGATCCTTAACTCCAAGACCATCCTGAACTGCACAAGTACAGAGCAGAAATAACTGTGAAAAGGATGGGCCTTTCCACAACAGCTAGGCAAGCAAGACAAAACAGAAAGGGCCAAGTGGCAAGTCTAAAACACAGTTTTGCACATGTTGCATTACATTTGAGAAGCATTTATATTAAAAAGAAAGAAGAAAAAGTTTTAAATGCACAATTCAAACTCATGTCTAATTATGCCTGAGATAAAAGGTCACCCCAATCTTTGACTTTGTGGTACAAAGGCTAGAGAAAGAAGAGCAGGGCATTTTAGAGAAAGAGCAGCTCTTGCTTTAGCATACTGATTTATAGTAGAGTAGGAGAGCCATTAGGTATTTAAGAAAGTCTTGTACGATGACAGTCTGTGCACTTCTCTCAATGTGCATTACAGCCCTTTCCCTGCCATAACACTAGGCCATAACAGTCATCAATGCAGGAGTGTATGGCACATTATGACTTGAAGGAAATTTAGTCTAGTAATTAGTTAACATCAATATTGCATATCCTTCTAATATGAACAAACTACATTTTCTTACAGAATGGTTAAGGAAAAAAAAACCATTATCAGGTACGAATGTTTAATATATTCACAGTACACTCAGAAAAAAACATTGTCATTCATAGGTTAAGCAGCAGTGCTTTACATTCACTTCCTTCTCTCCAGCAAAGCAGCAAAAATTGGAAAGCCTGAGGAAAAGACATCTGACAACTGACAATTTCCTCCTAGATTTGTTTCATGACACCTAGACTTAGTGGGCCTGGCTCTGTCAACATTCAAGTATGTTTGTTTATATACCTATTTACGTGGAAAACTACTGAAGACCACACTATTCAAAAGGAACGTCATACAAGATGTAGGCAAAATATACATTGTCTGATGATACAAGGTTAAGAGAAACCGTAATATAAAAGGCCATAGTATCATTCAGAAACACTACAATTTTGTGGCCTGGAATAACAGCCATCAGTATGAATTTAATAACTCATGTAAGAGCTAAGATGATTTTTTTTTTTAATATTGTCTATGGCCTACAAGATAAAGACCCGTGCATACTTGTTCACCACAAGGCAATTCAACTCAATGTTTCTAGGCAATGAAGGCAAACCTGTATTTCACTGTTTTTAGGATGAGAAGTGAGAACCAGCCCTGAGCAGGTTAATCACTCTGGTTAATCAATGCTGGTCATTAGTGTGGTTAATCCTTGCTGCCTCAAATTGTCTTCAGCAGCAGCTAAACTCTATACACATCCTGATCTCTCCTAAAGAGCAGCCTGGCAAAGAAGAGCAGAGAAAACAGGACAGCTGTGGCTCTTTTTTGCCTCTCTCCCAGTAAGGGACTTGCCTGCTTTGCTCATAACACAAGACAGAACCAAAATCAGTGCGACAGAGTTATGAAAAAGATTAACAATGTTTTTACGTATCTACTAAATTTTTGCACAGACCTCTATCTGCTAGAAATTTATGAATGTTAGACTAAAAATCTCATTTAGAGTGCTGGGTACACTTCTGGTCACCCATGTTAATCTTTCTTAAATTTACTGACACAAAGTCAGATGAGGGCAACTAGAACAATGGAAAATGAAAGAACTTAGTTTGATTAACCACTCAAAAGGCTAACAGGAAACGAAATTCTTCCCTGCAAATAAATCACAATGCAAATACAAGAGAGAGTAAGAAGAAATAATTCAGCTAAGAATACTGAGGTTGGCAAAAGAAGAAGCTCTAAGTTGAGTGAACGACTAAAATAAAGCTCCTCATCACTAGTGGTGTTAAGTCCTGGAAGGGCTTCTTAGCAGGTGCCATGGGACGCAGACCGACTAGCACCTGCTCACTGATCAAATGCATGGGAAATGGCTCCCTATTTACCCTATTTATGGAATCATCAAGTCAGGGTCATTACGTTCATGTAGAATACAATAACTCAATAACTCTTACATTGTATTTTTTTCCCCCTTTTCTTTACTGGTCAGTGACCAAATCTTCCCTATTGTTAAGTCCTAATAATGCTGACTTGGGAAAGAAAGGGGATAAAATGATAAAACTTCATTTTATCTAGTTTTATCATTTTATCTCCCTTTCTGGGAAGATCTTTTAATGCAACAGTATTTTGATTGGCTTGCCACTGCACATGCTCCCATTCCCTCAATTAATCCTCTTTTTGGCACACATAATGATCCCCTAGGCTGAGCACATTAGCCCTAGGACCCACTAGCAGCACCTGGTTCAAGGCAAACTACCAAGGAGCACTGATGGACTTCATAAATAGCAGCTTCTCCACTGGGAACCACATAAGGGAAAAAGCACAGGGAAATGAGAGGTGTTCTTCCTTATCACAGCTATTTTAGCTAAATGGATTTTCCCGTTGTGATTATTTTGCAATGAAAAAACACCTCCCAGGAGCCTGAAGTAAAAGCAATCTACATAGACTTTTTCCATCCTCGCTGTTATCTCTTCCTATCAGCTATGGTCCATGTAATATAATAAAACAGGTGTTTACCTCAGGAGACCAAAAGAAAGCAGAAACATAGCTTTCAATTCATATTACAAATGCTGAACAGAAACTAATAGTGTTTTAGCCCATGTTTCCCTGCGCTCAACTTGAAAAATGGTTCTGTTTATTTTATCTTATCACATTAGCCTCCTATTACTTTTTGCTCATAACCATTCAGACATGTTTGGCATTTAACATATGCTATGTTGAAAAAGATTCTAATCTATTAAATAAGTTTTAGGCTTATCTGACAAGGCATTTTTCTTTCATACTGCTATCTGCAGATGGTGCACTGAAGGATAAAAAAAAGGCTGCATCCCTCCTTTCTCTACGAGCAGCTCCTACTTCACTATCTTAGCAGTTACAAGCTAGAATATCAGAGATCTGGGACAAAGTATTTGGGCTCCAAATTGCCCATTTTCTTTTAAAGCTCTTAGATAATTTCTTTTTAGAGTTATGACAGAAGTCTATTGAGGCATCAGAAACTGAGCTGTAAATTACATCTTTAATAACAACTTTGAAAGAGCAAGAGTTTTCCTTTAAAAATGAAGCAGAAGAGAAAAAAGGAAAGAAAAAAAGCCTGGGGATACGGTGACCATTTTGGGCAGCAGGCGGCCCACCACTTGCAGCAATCAGGCCCCTCAAAATCCCCTCTCGGCAGCCCCTGCTGCTCCAGCAACAGCCAGCGCCAGCAGGCAGCTGCGTTCCCAGAGACGGCCAACATAAACCCAGCAGAGGACAACGAGGCAGCTCTTGGTAGGAGATGTGGGGAGCCAGACAGATGTACTCCTTAATAAACTTCCTCTGTGAACAGAGCGCTGCAGGGAGCCCCAGTCTTTATGTTTTTATTTGCATAATGGCCACCGTAAGTTCTCCTTTTCTGAAAGAAAATGGACTTTCCCTGCCTGGAGCCCTCTCAGTCTGCATCAATCACCCCATCAGCCATGTGGTCCAGCCCCCTTAGAAACACTTCCCTTCAGAAGACAACTGCCTTGTCAGGAGCTCAGGAGAACTCTGCAGCAGGGCAGACGGACTTGTTATGGCCTAGCTAGGGACCTACTACTTGAGATAGGAGTAAGTCTGGTGAGATTCTTCAGGAATGGGACATCAAAACATTAAAAAAGAAAAGAAGCAAAAAAAAAAACTCCACCCCCCTAACTCCTGCCCAATAATTTAATACCTTGTTTAATTGTTACAACACAAAATTATTTTGGGCAAACATTTCCTGCCACATTAGGAACGTGGGTGCAGGTGCATGGGTAGCTCGCAGCAAGCTCAGACCATGAGCCCCTTCCTGGAGACTCTGAACTTGGCACAAGGGCAAGGCAGCAGATTCACTTTTTACTCAAGTCGAACATCTCTGTGCCCTCCAAAAACAAGAACGCGCCCACGTAACTCAGTCCTGCATGTGCCCACACAATGACACAGGCAGATGGTGCTTTCCCATCCGCACCTGAGCTTCCCTACACCATTAGGGCAGTGGGCAAAGCCATCAACGAGCTCCAGCTGCTGCAAAGAAAGAGTCCTTGACATAGCAGGGTTCCCCCCCCCCCCGAAAAGCAGGCTGATCTGCAATGACTTATTTCAAGATGGGTCAATGCTAGATGAGAGAACATATTTTAACCTCAATGTCAAATGCAAACTTATTTTACGATTTTTTTCCCCTCAGAAGTGGCCGCCAAACACATTTTCCATTTTGTTGTTTCTAACCTGCTACCCTAAGTTGTAGCAATACTGAGCCCTCACAAGTACAATTAATGCAAGTTAAGCACAGTTGTCCTTGCCAGACAAGCTACTTCAAGATACAGGGATCACACACAGCTCTGCTTAATGTTCAATCAGCAAACACAAATCAGAGATATTTAAGTAGAATAGGTCACTTAACTACAGTGAGGTGTAAGTCTTGGCAAAATACTGTGAATGTTGAAAGAAGATTGAGAGAAGGATAAGGGTTTTGGCTTTTTTTTTTTTTTTTTTTCCTCCTTATGGAAAAGGCAAGTAATTAAACAAGACTCTTTCCATCCTGATGGAACAAGAGATAGGTGTACTAAAACCCAGACTAACATGAAACCAACCTTCTACAAAACCTTCCAGAATATTCATGAGCTAGGTCTGTACCTCTCCTTTGATTTCAGGATCTGTTTTTTTCAGACTGATGCCACATGAAAAGTTTGCATGCATGTTCTCCAAAGGAATGAAGAACATTATTTTTCTATTTTGAAACTAAAAGTCATTCCTCTGGAAAGAAAAAGATATAGTTACTTGATGAGTCTTGCCCTTAAACGAAGAGAAAAATATATTAGTTCTGAGGAAGTACATTCACTACATTTCTATTCATGCTCCATTGAAACTTCTAAACAAAACAGGATCAATACAGAATCATGCTGAGAGCCACTACAAACATACAGCGCTGGAGTGCAACAGCGTTGCCCAGTGGAAGCATCCATCAAAATATCTTGAACAATGACCTAAATATCTCTGTGGAGCAAAGAAATCCTAGGAAGGTTTCTTGCCTGCTACAGTCGTATCAATGCCTGCATCATTTAAAAGCTAACAGGAGATGAGTTCTGGCAGGCAGAAGGCAGAAATGCTCCATAATAAAAGTTTTCGCTCTACAGGTAACTGGGATTCTTTTTTTTTTTTTTTGCTTAGTGACCTGCACGGTGGGACAGAGGATTCTTAAAGTGTTCTTAAAGCACACTGGACAGAAAAATGCAAGCACACAGTATGCAAATGCAAAAGTATTAGCCCTGTCTTTGAAGCACAGGCCTCCAATGCCTGTTTTACACAGGCATTCATAGTTAAGTCTTGTGAGTGCTGAAGTCAGTTTCCAGATCATCTGAAGAACTACAGTGAAGTCCTGGAACACTATCTCAATTTAGGCTTTGGGTCTTAAATCACTTTGCAGAATTGTAATCAGGGAAGCAAAGTGATCTTCCCATAAGAGGATGAAAATTTTCTTAATTTAGCACTTTTAAGTATTTGTTGCCCAGGAAAATACTAGATTCTGAACAACCCACTTGATTCATCTGCTCAATTGTGACAAAGGGAATGAAGAAATTAGGATGATCACTAAAGTTTTCCCTTTCTACTGAAGATTACATTTGTGAAGTTAATGTCATATGCCGTTCAACTCATTACCCTATCCAGGTGCACAGAATATTTTCTTACTGTTTTACCTCAACCAAAATTAGATAATTGAAACATAAGTGCCTCTGGTATCATTTCTAATCCACTGTATCACCGAAATGTAACATAAATAGACCACAAGTACATTAATTTGTATGCTAGATACATATATATATATATATATATATATATATATATATATATATAATTTGGAGGCTGCTCTTCTCTTTGAGGGAGGAGGAAGATTTCTGAGCAATACCCCTGAAAATGTGACTGAGAGTCACAAGTCCAGTAAATAGCCAGAGTTTGAGATCCTTAAATCTGAATATAGTTCAAAGATTTGGGGCAGGGCAAGCACTTTTTAAAGTTTTCTGGCAGAAATGCTTGCTTTTCTTTTTGATTTATTAATATACACAAATATTCTCAATTGCCATTCATTACTTTATTGGTACGAACATAACTTACAAGGCAGGCACTAACCATGCAAGACAGCTGCAACATGAAGAAATCTTCTGTTATGAATGGACCGTGACACCTACCCATGACAAAGTCCCCTAAGTGCAAAATAATGAAAATACCTTTTGATTTCTTGATTTCTTTCTCACTTTCTTTCTGACTTTATTTTACCTTTGCTGTTTTAATTGGGTTTCTTCCAGATAAATGAGAAGAAATCAATTCCAGGATTGTTCGGCACATGACACGAGCTTCCCTATATTTCTTTTCAATAGTTCAAACACGTACCCACACACACACTAGGGAATTGGGCCAACTTAGCTCTTATACTTAAATCAGTATAAGTGAACTATATTGATTTAGCTTAATTTCCTAACAAGCTAAATTAAAGCACTCTAATTCAGCAGAATCAGGGTTGTATGAATTTAACAAAGTCAATTTAGAAAGAGATTTAGTAAAATTAAACCAATTTGTGTGGCTAGTACATAGGAACAAGTGTGCTGATAGCATTAAGAAATGACATCAGCTATTTCCTTTCAAACACGGCACGCAACACTCATTTCAGAAGTTCAAAAGTTCAAAAAAATATCTAGGAATTAACATGATTTTTTTCCTCCTCACATGTGAAGAATTAAAAGCATGCAGCTGTCAAATACAGGTTGAAAATACTGCTCCCAAGATTCCAAAACTACATGTCAAATATTACGCTTCATATGAATGAATATAGGAAAAAATAAGTGGAAATAACGAAATAACAAAATGAACATGAAATCTGAGGCATTAAGAACTACAGAAATCAGCTTTTCTTTTTTTTTTTTCTCATTTTAAATCTTAGAAGAAACCCAGGTTTGTTCTTACATATTGTAGTCACAACTGTGGTACTGATTAATGTACTTTTTTCTCTCTCCTTATTTTCCACATTTACAATCCTACAGAGTAAAAAAACAAAAACCACCAATGAACAAACAAAAAAATCCCCAAAACCCAAAGCAACCAATCAAAGTATCATAAAAACAACCAATATAAACAAGAAAAAGAAAATAGTGGGTCTGATAACTGTATTCCTACTAGTCAAATGCAATCACTGACAAGCATTTATACAAAGCATGATTAACCGGCACAGTGCCTGAGCTCAAGCTCTTAGGGCAGACTTAGTCTTAGTCCTGCACAAAAGTCTCCTGCTCAATTCGAAGGAAGTTTTGTTGTATCTTAAGTATTCATTAAAATTGCTTAAAAACTGCAAGTTTCTTTTTATTGTTTTCCATGGGTTACACCTGTAGGGTTACATGTTACTCGAATATTGGCAAGATCCACTCTAATTTCGCCAAGAGAAAATTCAGATTTCTACTATTCTAATACAGTGAGTTCTCATTATTGAATTTCTTCCAACATACAAAGTCAGAAATTCTCTGTAATTCTAGACCTCTCTGCTCCATAAAAATCCAAACAGAACCTTTCCCACAGAAAAATGAACTACGTGAATTCTGCTATTCCCCAGCTCAGTTGACAAGAAAGAAAATTTCAGTGTGATTCTACTCCAAATGTCCATTATATACTTTCTTTCAGAATTTTCGGTTTTGGCAACAGAAACGATTGTTCCATGCATTTTTCTCTACAAGCTCAACAACTGTCCTGAACTGCAACATGCACTGGCACGAGCAGTAATAGGTACGTGTGCTGGATGATAGGCTTCTGTTGCTCTAAGAGACAGTATAACCAGTATAACAGTTACTATGAACCTGTGAAACAAATATAATGTTTCTTCTAGTTCTTTAGCATGTAAATTGACTTGGGAGTACCTATTAAAAATTAAACTGCAGACATGACTTCTGTTCTTCAATAAAAATGGTGACTTCAGCTAAAAAACTATTAAAAATTATAAACCTAGAGCTTATTTTATTAGACAAACAACACCATGGCTTTTTAGAGCATATATATTTTTTTTTAAATAGATGCAATGCATTGCTCTGATGTTGCACTTCCCACCCAGCGGTTCTAGACTCTGAAGCACACAAATAATATCAAGCATTGCTTTGGACTGAGAATAATTTCTGTACTATACTAGACTTTATTTTACTTCAGAAAATCAAATTAGCTACATAAGACATTTAAACAAGACTGACAGCAGTCACAAATATGTTTTTACATATTGCATATTGAGAATACTTTCATATAATAAAAAATGAGTATGAAGTAGTGCCATTCAAGAGGAAGGACATGAACAGAAATTACTGAGGTCAGTTTACTGACCTCACTACAGTAGGTACTACACTATCAGTAGGACAATTTCTACTCACAGAACTATACTATAAAGCTTCTAGGAAAAAAAAGAATATAAACAAGACCAAAAAAACAAAACCAAAACAAAACAAAAAAGGACATCTCAACATATACATTGCTACTGCCAGAAGACAGGCTTTGTATTGGTGAAATTTTTAATCAATTTCCACTGACACTGCTGGGCAAACATTTTCGCGTAGGCACTTACTAATCTACAGACCGTCTACCTCTCAAGACATTTTTAGAAATTTAGAGGAAAGACTTAAAGTTGTTTAAATTCTTAAAATTTAAAAATGTCTGTTTCCATGTTAACATCCATCTCCAAGTTATTCAGCTTCCTGTCCTTATCAAAGAATAATATTTTTCATCACAGAACATCCAAACTGCATGACAGACCACATACCCCAAATAGCTGTGGGATTTTTGTGAAACTACTGACTTGCAGAATGCTAAAAACACGTAAGCCGTTTGCTGGACTGGGATATGCAACCAATCACACTAATCGCATTCAACTTGCAGAAAGCCTCTAAAAGGGTCGGATTTACCGTGACACTTGTGTGATTAAGAGTCTTAAAATGAATGAAGAAATAACTCGGATGTGCTCTGCATTCTGCCAAAGTATTTCAGAGAAAGTATTGCCTGATAACATTTATACAATGGTCTGAGTGTATTGTGAAGTCTAGAGTGTTTAAGTTCTCTTATGCTGAAAATATAAAATAAATTTTTAAAAAGTCTGCTTTCTAAAATAAGAACCTTCAGTCGAATATGCCTTGGCATGGTTGGTACAACCAACCACTTCCACTTCACTTGTGTTGCCAACCGCAATCCTGCTCCAAGCTACTCCCTGTTTCCTCTAATATTAACCCAATAAATGGGTAACTGTATTGCAAAGCTGCCCCTGCACAGATGCAACCTTCTCTTTAGAGGAGGGAGAGGACGATTTTTCTACAGCAATGTTATGCTTGCGATTTTCTCTTGAAAAGTTAAAAAAAATCTTAAAATTTATGTTTATTGTGCTATAACAGTGCTTTTACAACTCTGCAATTCCTTGTATGTGCTCAAATATCAGTGGATGAAAGAACATCAAATAAAGCTCAAATGCTTTTTTTTAATGCTTTCTACTGCTTCAATGATGCCCAACATGAACTGTTCAAAAGTCTTTGAAGAGATTGTCTTTTTCTTCCTGTTTTTTTTCCTCTCTCTACTGCCTTTTTTTTTTAATGAAAACAACATTTTCCCTTCTTGAAAAATATGATTATGATTTGGAAAAAGTTCTTTGTACATCGCATGTTTTGCTCAGCTTTAGCCGTCTGTAAAGCAAAGTCACAGACACATTGACAGCATCTTCCAGGTCACCCTGACTCTGCTCTCGCACTCACAAGTCACACACCCTCCCACAACACACAGCAGAATGCAGAAACACCAATGAAAATTTGGCAGCTCTTTATATAAATTGCTAATTATGCACACCATTATCTGATTTCCATGCCCAAACACAGGGTCTTGCAGGCATGGAACACAGTCATTTTATCACAGGCTTAAATAATGTCCATTTCCTTAGTATGTTCTTTTCCTTCACACAGAGCACGCCACTTAAAATCAGGTGGCCCAGTGAAGGAAAGCATTTATCATAAACTCAGTACATAGGCTTTTCCATTCAGCATTTACTCAACAGTTTATTTTGAAAGAGTAAGCAGGAACTTAAGAGTTTTTTAAAAGTCTTCATAAAGTAACTTGCTTTCAGCATGAAATTATTTTCTATTTCTATCTCAAATAGTATTATTTCTCTCTCATCTATAAAAAGAACTTTACAAATGAAAAATAGTCTTTAGGGAAGAATCAGGTCAAGTTGTGAACTTTGTGTTAGGCTACATCAGTCCTTCCTTGGTGACCCTTACTAATGTCTGCCAATTACAAGTCTTTATTAAAAAAATAGTAATTACATTCGTTAGCACTCTCACAGAAGGGGCTATAACAGACTCTGGATATGACCTCCTACCATCTTGTTTTTCTCAGTCTACGGAGGGCACCTGGACTCTACAGGAGATAGAACCTTGCCCCATCTCAGCAGATTCCCAGCTAACGTCGTAGCAGCGACTACCACAACAGTCCTGTTGTGAAACACTGGCTACCAACCCCGCTTTAGCTTTTCCTGTTATTTAAGAGCACACTACAGAAATAACCACATTTTTTTTCTTGGGAACAAATGCACCACTCCAAGCAACAGGAACGGGTGGTCTGATTCTACAGAATTCTTTAGGAGACCATTTGGCTACAAACAGGAGCGGAAAGACTACATATAGCTAAGGGCTTTGGCTTGGTATTTTTAATGGAAGCTGGCAGGCAAGTTTGAGAAATGGGAGTTTTTAGTATCCCTTCTGCATCATTTCACTGCAGCAAATAAACATCTCAAAAAAATAACCATGTTAAAAAGATGATGGTTTTAGTCAGAAGGCAGTAATGCAACAACATGAAAAAATAAAAGCTTGCCTTGCAAAGGATGTCAAGGCTGACTATCACCTTATTCACTATATTGTCTTTGATGCTAATATTTGATACCACTATTAAGTATCAAAAAGATTATTGCAAAGTGACCTTTGGGTATCAAAAAATATCTTTTGCCAAAATCATACTGGTAAATCAAAGCAAGACATAGCCAAGAGAACAAATGAAGGATGAAAGAACATGTCTTTAAGTGTTTAAGGAGTCTAATCTATTCACCATGTCAGAGGCTAAAGGGTAATTTGCAAACGAGTGGGAAACATCCTTAAGGAACCCAGAGTCCTACAGTGGAGAATTAATACAGTAGAGTCATAATAAGATCCGATAGCAGAAAGGGAAAACTAGACAAGCCTATTTAAGTAAAAAGAAAAAAAAAACAGATAATTTTGATACTAAAACAGCTAACAGTTCCCACTCATGAGGAGGGCATTTTTAAGCCAGGGCACATGAAGAGCGCATCTGCTGCTGTGATCCGCAGCTACGCCGCGCTCCAGCACTACCACACTTCACTGCAGGGACATTTAGGCAATCATCTTGTTGCACATTTAGGAACAGCATTGCAGTTAAAAAGCATAATGTGTTTGGTTAAAAATAGGTTACCTACCACTAAGTAAACACTATGACTCAGTCAGTAAAAAGAGAGAGAGGCCAGAAACATTACTTTCATAAAAAAAAGTAAAAATAATAGGAATTCTCATATCACAACAGTATCTCTTTTTTTTTTTAATGGAAATTTTAAAGGGAATTTAGGATAAAGTAAAGCGCTATGTCAAACTGAAAATGTAATGCCATATGCGGAAGTGTACATATACGGAGTTATGAACACTTGTGTACATAAGAGCACATGAATTGTTAAACGTCATTGAAAAGATGGTCTTGTCCCTCCCCCCTTTTCCTTCCCTCCCCTTTTAATTAAGGGAAAGGCATTTTCTCTTAAAAATGATTGTGCTTTGCAAAAGATTCTTGTACATCACGTGTTTTGCTCAGCACCAGCAGTGCTGTGCGCAACGCAGCACATACTTTGACAGCGTCTTTAGGTCACACTGACCTAGAACTAGTAACTTCAAACCACAGAATCCCCAAATTGGACTCTGAAACCTGGACCCACATAAAAAGCAGCAGTGTTCTGTAATTTTGGTAGACCAGAGCACTGGCACAGGCTGCCCAGAGAGATAATGGCGTTTCCTTCCTTAGAGACCTTCCAAACCCATCTGGACACCACGCTGTGCCACATGCTCCAGGTGCTCCTGCTGGAACAGGGGGTTGGACTAGGTGATCTCCAAAGGGTCCTTCCAATCTTAGTCATTCTGCTGTCATCATTCAGATGGCATTATTAGAAATGGGTTTCACAATCAGCAAATGGGTTTCACAAACAGTGTAATAAAATAATGTGTTACATACCAGGACGGACAAAATTCAAGTACTCACAGTGGATCGGGGAGCTCTGCATGAACAGATCATTCAAGATGTGCCAGAAGCACAAAATCCAAAAGCAGGTAGAGCCTCTTCCCATCAAGGCAGGTTCAGCTCAGCTCCAACTGACCCCATCAAATTTTTGCTTTGAAGCAAAAAGCTTTCTGATTCAATAAGCCACAGCTATCAGACACAGAGTTTTCAGTTTCAGCTCTTCCAAATGCCTGTTTCATGCTAAAAGATGTCAGTGCTGGATGCGATTCCTACCCAACTGAATACATCCACACCAATGTCTGGCCACCTGCACATAACTCTAATGTCTCCTTATAATGTCTTTCATCACTTGCCTGGCTATTAAATGAAAGCATTTAGTGGACTAAATAAAAACGTTATCTTCCCTGCACTTCCCAAATAACATCCCATATAATCAAAAGAATAGTCCATGGAAGAAATTATCACCTACTCTTTCAAATGCCTTTGTTAGGAAAGAGAATTTTAATCCCTCCATAATTAACATTTTATTTGGGTCATTTGAATCCAGGGATTTTGCTTTAGCTTTCATCCTTTGCATGAAGCTACATGCCACAGTGTTTCTTCACAGTTATATTTTATATAGCAATGCAGTAATTATACCCACTCACCTTCAGATAATCTAGTTCAAATACAAAATACATTGCAAATTTTGCAGTACATTTAGTTCTTGAAGTGGGCCAAAGTACTGGAATTGATAGTGATCGCAAGTTTCTCAAGCAGCTTGTTTCAGGAAAACATTACAAACATAAATTAACTGTTTGCTTCCAACTTCTTACAGGAAATTTTTGCTATGCAGGTGCCTCTGACATCAGTAAGCCTGAGTCAATGGCTAATGCTTCTGTTCTCACCAGATGGAAGGGAGCAATTTTCCAAGAAGAGAAGCAAGGTGTGCAATATTCATGACCAAACAAGACACTACTGAGGAAGAGAAAGCTGGTTTAAAGGACACCTTGAATACTCAGCAGGAATCAATTCTCTGAATTAAAATATCCTCTTCAAAAATCATGGCAGTTCCCCAAAACCAGGCTGATTTACAACACAGGCCTTACTGAAAGAGTAAAAATCTGGAAATCAAAATACCTGTGCAACTACAACATAAACCACAGGTATTCTAGAAGCACAGAAGACTTCTGACACTCTTTGAAAAGCTCTAAGCTTCACTGTCAGTCTTCTGAAACCGAGTTCTTAAGAGTTAAAACAGAAAACCTCTGAAACTAAACGGTGTAAAAGAAAAAATACTTCCAGATTTAGTAGAAAATATTTCCTGCTTCTGCTTATGATGGCAAGATTACATCTTAAGTAAAAGATAGCTACACCCTGGAAAGTACTTAAGTTATAAACTGGAATGAAAAGTTCACACACAGCCATAAACCTTTTAAGGACTTAAATATTTCAGAGAGAAAAAAAAAATCAACCGCAAATGCAGTGTGTTCAGGATGCCCTTGCACAGCAATGGGCAGAATGTGCCGCAGTGCCCGTTTGTGCAGTTCCAAGACACAAAACGGCAGCTCCGCGCGGCCTGACGAGTTCCGGTGCTACCACTCCCAGTGGAGCTTCCCGAAGCCGCCTCTGTCGCTCCCTGCTCCGGAGGTGCCCGGGCAGGGTGGTGGCCGCGCGGCAGCCGGCGCAGGCCCTGCAGCTTCCCAAGGGCAGCAAGCGCTGCACGACGGCTGCTCCCTGATGACCATGGGCCCCAAGGAGTCGGGATGGAGCTCGGACACCACGAGCTACTGGGAAAGCTACTGAGTGAAGGGCTGCTTCCACAAGGTTTCATAATACAGACAGAAACACCCTTCACTAGTAAAGATACACATCTATGCATACAAGTAATTAAATTGATGAAGCAAACGAAATTGTTTCCATCTCTAATAACCTTCTGCTATGAACAAAGAGAAAGCTGGATATACGTACAGAGGACACAGAAGCTTCATAGTCACATATAAGGTTTTCTATGCACTCAAAACCCTGGAGAAAGCAACAGAAATCCGGTTTGAAGAATTACTTCAGATTTTTCGCTGTTAAGATTTTAAGCATATTAGCGGTAATAGCATAAGATAGAAATAATATCCTAGTTGCTATTACTTTTTCTCCCTCCAGACAATTTAATGCATTTTTTCCCAGAAGTCAAATCTATATTTGATCTGGAAAAATCATAGCCATGTAGGAGGATTAAGTCAAATTATTTATCAAGCAAAGAAAGTATGAAAACAAGTGGATTTACAATACAGACCCAGAATAAAGAATGTGAAAGGAGTTGCTCCTCCCCAAAAACCGACAAAAAAAGATAAGTGATAATAATTTATCTTTATGATCTCAGAAGCATATCCCCTTGATGTTGCCCCTTCAAGTCTGTTAGTATAAATGAAACAGGTGAAGTTCTCCATTTTCTACTATTCATCATCTGGAGATAAATTTATTTTTAAAAATGTCTTTTCTGGAAGCAGGATTTGGCACAGTTTGAACCCATATATCCCCTGGGGCTCACAACATCAAAAATACAATATTCTTTTGTGTGGTTTCAAGGATGAGCTCTGTTCAGCTCTTGAACACAGCCTTTACTTTACACTGACAGATTTCTCCTATTCCTGTGCCATCATTCTCTCGTGTAGAAAAGGAGAGTGAGAGCAGACTATTTCTCAGCATCATTTTCTTCTTAGGGAGTGAAAAGGGGAGAGAAAACAGTGAAGAGATCATGAGTAATCAAATGAAGGGCAAAATCAGTATTTGGGTAGAGGGAAGCAACTAAAAGAGTCAGGATAAACTAGAAATTAACAAAGATAAATATTACCACAATACAAGTATACATACAATCAGCATGCTTTCACACAGACAGTTAATAACCCTGTCATACTGGGGCTTCTGAAGAGAACTGCCCCAGCAGGCAGCTGAAACACTCCCTGATACTCCTGTTCTTGATAAAAACAGTCTTCCTGGATTTATATTCAGAAATTAAAAAATTTTCCAGCATGAGAGTATCACAGAAACCTATTTATCTATGCCTACTAGAGAAAACCAGCTGGTCACAGACTGGTTTAAGGAATTACGTAACACTAATTGGTACAGGCTATTTAATAACTATAAAATGCATTATATTTTCTGACTGATTTTTTTAAAAAGAGCTTTTTATTCCTTCTCGACACTACTACGTTATTTAGCAACATAAAACAAAGCTCTTTGACTTGGTCAAGCACCATCACTACAAAAAAAATGAGAATAGCCTTGCCTTTTCAATGTTAAATTATATACTTATTTTTAATGTACTGAGGTCTTATCAAGAGATTTCTGTATAAATAAAAAATACAACTTAAGTGGTTCTATAGAAATATGAACTACTCAGCATTTGTCTATTACAGCCTGAAATGGACATGCAAGCATCACTCTAGATTCTATTCTCTAGAGCATTTCTTTTTTTATTCTTTACTTACATAACATTATGTAAAAATCAGAATTAAGTTACAGAATTAGGTGCTTCCTAAACAAGCACAGATGATCATCTATACTGATACTTTGCACATGAAAAGGTTACAGGGAATCACCCTTAAAGGGTTTTTTTCCTTAACATGGGTCTGTTCTCTATAATTACCCTTCTCTAAATTACTTTCACCATTCTCCATCATCAGTCACTTTGACACAATACAAGGATATACAAATAGAAACAAGTCAATACAGTACTGTTGGAGTCCATGACAATAAAAATGGACACACTTCCTGGGCTGAGACATGTTTCAGATGAAAATGCTACGAGTTGCAACTTCAGCCAAGAAATAGTATAAAAAAGGTACAGTTCTACAAAACAAAAATTATCAATTTATGTATAAAGAAAATCCATCAATATGACAAAAGAGAACTGCATTTGAGCAAACAGGTTTGATGTTTATCATTCGGCTATAAAGTGCCTCACCTTGTTCATTTCCACAGCTCTACATCCCTCCTCCTCCTCAAAAAAACACACAAACAGCCAAAAAAAACCCCAGAAATCTTGTTTATATAGTAACAACTTCATCACTTAATACTTCACATACTAGATTACAAGTATTCTAGTCAAAGGAAAATAAGAGAATTAGAGCACAACAAGCTCTTTTCCTTCCAGGTGATGGTCATTTCCGTAGTTGAGGCTGAGATGATAGAGGTTGCCCCAGGAAGTGACACTTTCATATGGTCTGGGGCAAGTAGTAAGGTCAAATGTTTTCATTTTTCCAACGTCAGTATAAATTCGTTTTTTAGCCTTGTTTTCATCCAAAACCAACAATGTGAATTTGTATACATCTGCTATTAACCACTAACTCTAAATTAATTTACCATGTGTCATTCCCTCCCTGAAGTGCTTGGAGTTTGTTGCCCTAAAGCTCTGTTTTCCTTCAATATAATTTAAATTATAGAAAATGTTAATACAAGTAAATGTTAAATTGTTTTTTTTGTCTGAGTTGGCTATTTAATTTTGTAATAAGTGTCAGAAGTTTTGGTCATTGCATCTGCAGCCACAATTAAATGACAGCTGCCAAGTTTATATTTAATATCAACTCCAGCTTATGCCATATACAGCTTCAGATCCATATATGATAAGTTTTATATATATAGTCAAGTATAAATAGAAAAAAATAACAATTGGCCTTTTTTAGGCTTTATTCACATTGCTAAGATCAAACTGAAGGCTAAACCATTTGGAAATTTGATTGCTACACCAATATGATCAGAATTTTCCCCATTTTATTGAATCTACAAATATCCCAAGGACATGGTGCATATAAAGAGCACTGCTTCCAGTGTAAAGACCAGAGTGACACCCACACCGAGAGCCTTCCTGCCTGGACAGGCGCAGTTCTGGCAATACCAAGCTCTGCCTAGAACCCGTCCTTTCAGTAGCAGCCACACCACGTTTCCAGCTCAGAGCCCGCTCCATGCTTTCTGTCACCAGACCTTTGCAGCTCTAATTCGGGTCACAATTCCCTCGCGGATGCTGGGAATGCCCAGGGCCTGCTCGGCTTCAGCAGCGCTTCGCGAGGACGGTGCGGGAGCCGCGCAGTCTGTTTCTCCTCCTCCTGCCTCTCTCCTTTATGGCCAGCAGTTAGAACTAAAAGCTCTTGCCCTAGGCATTAAAATTACTGCGCTGCCACTCTCGCCACCACCTCACCATCGTTCATTTTCAGTAGTATTTTCTCATAGGATAATAACTAGCAGCCCTTGTCTGGTATTTCTTTTCAAGACAGCAAATCTTATTTTCCTTTTACTATCAGGAGGCCTTTCAGGCAACTTTTACCAACGTCATTTCCCATAACACATGTACTCTTTCTTCCCTTCTCCTCTGTGTTTTTGGCTCACGTTTGTACAGATGGGCAGCAGTTTATGCTGAGACATGCTGCAGTTGATCTAGGCTCCAGACAAATGCAAAGTTTTTCTCCTCTGTATTTTCTAGTCTATGATATCCTGCACTACCATAAAATAAACCTTTAATTGTCCAATTACTGGCCTCAAACTTCATTTCAGGGAAAGACAGCTCATATCTTACCCTTTTTAGCCAGTATGTCCTACTATCCCCAGTGACTAGCTGAGAATTACACTATTCTCTTTCATTACTATATATCATTTCACAACTAAATTCCATGCAGAGATGCAAGATCAGTGAACTCCTCTAAGCTTGTGAGAGCCAGTGCGTTACTCCAAAAGGAGTTAGTACTATAAAGGCTTAGTAATCACAAGTGATTAGAATAAGCCAACAGCTTATCAAGAAGTCTCGCTTGTCACTAAATTAGCCTATTGCAGTGTTATCCTGAACTTTCCTCACTAATCAGATTTTAAAAATATAAGCAGTAGTCATAGTACTCAGTAGACTCTTCACAACCTGCAGTTGCACATGATAATAAAAGATGCTTAGTTACATATTTACCTGTATTTTCTTAGTGTACAAGAGGACTATTTGGTCATATTTCTGACTGCTGTACTTAGTTCTGATGAACAGTTGAAAGAATCAAGTTGCAAAGTAGGTGACAGAGCCCTGGCACAGGCTGCCCAGGGAGGCTGTGGAGTCTCCTTCTCTGGAGATCTTCCAAACCCGCCTGG
>JAUBOD010000330.1:183382-196347 GCA_032353885.1 Nothura maculosa
TAAGGAAGCATTTCCTCACTGTGAGGGTGACAGAGCCCTGGCACAGGCTGCCCAGAGAGGTTGTGGAGTCTCCTTCTCTTGAGATCTTCAAGACCTGCTTGGATGCAGCCCTGTGCCACATGCTCTGGGTGACCCTGTGTGTGCAGGGTCACACCTGTACACACCTGTGTGTGCAGGATCAACTCCCTTTATGGGGTTGGACTAGAGGATCTCTGGAGGTCCCTTCCAAGATTAAGGATTCTGTGATTCTAAACATCCTTGCACACTGTGTTAGCAATCAAGCACATGATTGCATGTACAGGTCACTTTGCTGTTGCCCTTATTACTACCTCTCTGTATTTTAAAATGAAGTTGAATTTAACAGCTTATCTATCCACTTCTCTGATAAAAACATCCACAATCATGTACCCCCAAGGCTTTCAGTGTTTTAAGCAGAAACAACCTTCAAGTCTAGTAAGGAAATGATTTTACATATTTTAGTCTGTGCTTGTAAACAAAAAATTGGAAAAGATAGCAATACCTATTCTTAGCTGCAGGTATTAATAATAAAACCTACATAGTTTTGAGTGCTTTTAAGCAGGTAGAAATGCAGAGCCACGCGTGCACTCCCTCTGAGTAAAGAGAAATATGCCTTTTAGATTATGGTTTGGCAAATCTTTTTTTGATTGATTTTATTAAAACTAAAAAACTACTGTGATACTTCGAAAGTATCACCTTTTTGTTCAGTTTCATCCTCTATTCTGCAATTAAGTTCAATATTTGCATAAATTCTTAAGTCTAAAGAGTAAAAGATATACTGAAAACAAGTGCAATGTTTTGTTTCAAGTCAGAATGAACTTCTTCCCCAGATTTCCCCCCCATGAAATATTTAAAGCTTTTATTACTCATTGAGCAAAATCTATTGCTTCACTCTTTGAGTGAAGAGTCCTTTACTGCAGATCTTTATCTATATACTGACTTATGAGCCTTTTTTTTGCCCTATTTCTAGCAAAATACGTTTCAGTTAAAAATTTTCCCCAGTCTTCCATATCCCCAGCTATGAGTTCAGTGATTACACTCAAGACAGTTTGTCTCACGGTCATACAGGTAATGTGCAGAGTCTGCTTGCAATCCATTCCTGAAAACTGATGTTATTGGTTACATTGTTCAGGTATAAAATAGTCCAAATAGTGCATATTATTAACATCAGCACCTGATTATCTACCCCAACATAGTGTACAGTGGGAGCACTTTAAAGGATTCAAACAAATCATTACAGGTCCCTATTAAGCTTGAGCCTTAGAAGTTATCATAAAGAATAAAGAAAGCTTGGCTAAGTATTTATGACATTTCTTTCTACATTCTTCTGATGATACCATGATTAATGAGACACCTACCATGATTCATACAATGATTTAAACTGTAAATTACTTATACAGTATCTTCTTTTTATTTTATTCTTGTTGGTGATGGCAAGATAGGAATTGCTAAAGGCATTATAGAATCACATAATTGGCAAGAATATTGCATGTTATTTATCAAATTGTATTCAGAATGAATTGCACAAGAAGTACTTGGAATATACTTCCTAAAAGTGATTCTAACACAGACTATAATACCATCAGCTTTTAATACTAGGACCTTTTGGGGGGCATTCCCCTAAGTTTCCTACAAATTTGCTATTTAGCAAAATTCTTATGAATGATAAGCTGAGGAAAGTACTTTTCAAAGACTAAATTCCAGTTTAAATCCAAATCCAATCCAAACTTCAGTAGGAAGCTCTTCCTGCTCAGCAGTTCTCATCCTTCACATTACAATACGGACTCTTATGCAGATCCCCCTTTGCTTCACGTTAGTGGCACATCCACACAAAGTCCTCCTGAGCACCTTTTAGGGTGGCTCGTGCCTTGAATGCAACTTGGTTTTGTTGATTAGATGGCAAAAGAAATGGAATTTTCCAGCACGGTACGGCACAAGCTAATGCATTTTTCATCAAACATAATGTCATTTACATTATTAACAGTTATTTGAATAAAGCAGAAATCTAATAGATTTTTCAATTTGCGATGAAGTTTCTTCTAGAATAACTTTGATAAAAAACTGGCAATCTTCCCATTTTTCTGAAATGCTTTCTAAATCCCAAATTAATTTCCTTGAGCAAACTTTGTGGGACTCTAGATTAATCTCATCCATTTTAGGCCTCAGGGATTAAGGCAGCAAGTCCAGTTATTCAACAGCTCAGCTTCTTCTATGGATTTGTTCATAGCTGTGCACCTGAGTAAGGATTTCTAACTTAGAGTAGGTTTTGCACACTGCTACCAAGTCAGGGACAGCTTTAGTGTCACAGAAGTGATTACCAGGTTCAGTATTGAGAAATGAGGAGCTATTTGCCCAAGGACTGTTAAAGAGCTGTGCCAGAGCACAGAAACACACTGTTCCCATCTCACTTCCAACCTCAGGGCCCAGGCTTCATGCCTCTTCTGCTAGAAAGCCCTTGGATTTTAAGTGGGGCCAACCCTTCACAGGCAGGAACGCACAGTTAGCAATAGTCTGTTTTAATAAAATAAATTAATTTGAGGGAGAAGAGAGAAGGGAAAGAGACCAGTATCAAGGTCTTAAATTATGCTAGGAAGAAATGCTTTGAGAAACCAGAAAATACCGCTCCGTGTTGCCAAACAAGCTAACTCGCCTGGGCCAAGTGCTTCCTCATCCCCTGAACCTCCAAATAGAAGGAGCCGCCGTGTCCCCAGTGGCTGCGCGTGGCAGCTGGTGCCAAGGCTGGAGCATCTTCCGAGGGAGCCAAGCTCTCCCTGGTCGCCTCGCAGCTCCGTAGTGCTCCCATGTGCCCGGGGCCTTCCCTCACGACGGCAGCATCCGCAGGCCCCACGATTCCACGCAGGGAGCAGCTAGTGCCGCCAGCCCTGGGAAAGGCACCCTCCTCGGCCCCAGAGCTCGCTGTCCTGCACCGGACTCTGGGCGCTGCCTGCCGAGAAGGACACCTGTCTGAAATATCTTCGTTTTCTACTAAAACACCACTCCTGTGCTTTTACTACTTCATGAAACTTGATTTTCCAAAGACTGAGCCTAATCTGGCACCCAGAAGTTAGTGAAAATTCCCAGTTAATTACACTGTGCAGTAACAGTAATTACATACACCCATGTCGAACAAGCAGAGTACGGCAGTCCTGAACCACTTCAGACTATGTATTAAACAACACACTGCTAAGGGCACCCACTTGGGAGGATGCAGGATGCAGCTCCAAGGACTGGCAGTGCCTGGGTGGAATCCCCACGGCTCCTGACAATGTGGCCCTGGTCCCATATACGCTGGTGGGGAGAGGGATAGGAAACTCCTTTAGTCCCCAATGGGCTCCAGCAAGTACCTCCGGGAGAGACACGAGGCTGCCCCAGGAGCTGCTCTCACACTTCCAGAGGAAGTTGCCCTTTTCCTGCTCTGGGCTGGACTCGGCGGCTCCCCGGAGCCGCGCGCGTTACCACCGCACACCCATGATGCCAAGGGCAGAGCTGCCGGCAAAGCCGACCTCGGAGCCGCCTCGGGAACAGAAAGCCTTCCTGAAATGGGTACTTGGAAGTAAAGAAAGAAATATGTAGAGTAAGTAGGACGACACACACCCTTCTCTGTACTGCTGATACGTGTTAAAGCCTATGTACCGGTGACACCGTGCTTTTTGTAACACTGTATTAAGATTAATGAATTCTACTAGCATAAAATATTTGAAGCTAACAATACATCTACATTACTATCAAGATACATTTTAAAATTGTTTTTCCTGCCTGATATTTGTTTCATCCTATTAAAGAAAAAAAAAAGTATGTCTCAGCTGTATTTATATCTTTATAATTTAGAAAAAAATCTTTTGGAATCAAGTTTTCCCTAGCACTGCATTACATGAATAAATCGATAAATGAATATGAGAGCTGCTGAAAACATTTTGAACATAATGACTATGCAAAACTGAAATGACAAGTGTCAACTTTTCTGTATTAGATTAAAACATAACATTTGATGGGACTCTTATCCACTTAGGACTTAAAATGCCTAAATATATAAAGCCACTAGCAATGAAATGGAAGAGTTCAATATTTGACTCCTGTAGGGTATGTCACTGAAAATAACTTCGATAACATTCCATAAACTTTCCTAACAGGATTTATGCTAATGGACAACAAGCAACTAAACTGCCAAAAACATGGTTATCATTTTATTAAGTACATACCATTAAAAACACTGCAAGCTACTAACATCCATTTCCTAATCACAAGGATTAAATAATTTACTAAAAGGTTCAAGAAGCTTCATGTTCTAACTAAAGTTTCATTGTTTTCTATTCACTCATTTTTCTTGAAAGACTTTGAAATATAAAATAAATTTGATGAAACTGTAAACTCTATCTAAACTATGCAAAAAGGTTTCTTACTAATCTCAAGTTAGCAATGCCTGGATATTTAGCTCTGTACCACAATCATTCACTGGAGTTCGCAACTCTTAGGATATCTGAAGGATTGCTATTTTTTCCTGAGATGTAAATCACAGATGATATGGTCCACATACCAATTCCAGAGTAACCGTTTTGTTGCAAAATTAGGGATTATCTAACTTACTGGTATGGGCACATCGATGCTATTTAGTATTTGAACTTAAAATGCCTGGAAGAAATGCATTCTTGACAGGTCTGAGTCCCTGAACACTAACATACAGTCAACAAGTGCTCACAGTACAGAGAGATCTTTGTCTATACACTCTGGACTTGGCTCCCATCACAATATAGGTGAACTAAAAAACAAAAACAAAACACCTCATATCTGGAGGAGATTCAGTGAAATGACACAATTTCCACACATCACTCAGGCCTTTCCTTTCACAGATGAATTTATGCATCAATATCAGAAGTAAATATTTGCTACTTATACTACAGCCAAGTTTTACAGGTGACATGGGGGGACATGAAACTACTTTCTATCATGTAGACCAAGGACACTCTGTGTCACTCTATGCTGTAGGGGCACGTAGACAAGACAAGACTGCTCAGCCCCGGGGCTGCTGTAGGGTCAGTAAAGCTCCTATGAGTTACAGCTGCTCCGCATGCTAGGTGAGATTTCCGAATATTCACCAGCAGCTCCAAGAGTTTAGGATTCCTATGCAATTCACTGCTTTGGAAAAGGAAATACATACCAGTTGTGAGGGTAAGGATATAACTTCGTAACATTCAGGAATCATAACCTCACCCAACAGGTAACCAGTGTCTCTGCTGGGCAGGAAGTCTCAGGCAGCAAGGAAAGGTTGGTGTCTTAGAACGGGCTGATCCTCCTACTTGCATATTGCTGTCTTTTTTTCTCACTTTTTTTTTCTCTTAGTGCTTTACACTTTTTCTCTTGAATCTTTGAGCTACCTGTCACCATATCAACAATTTTGCTCCCATTTTTTTTTCTTTTATACTCTTATGTGGCTTTAAATCATGTCCCTTCACATGTCTTAGCAAAAGTCTTCATAATAAAATTGAGTCAAAGCCACACACAGCTGGGCTCTTCCAACAAGGTCTGAGGGAATCGGTTAAAGAGCACCCTAGCACTGGAACTAGGAATCTCAGCAAACACTTAATCATGAAATATATTCAGTGTCATATAATGACCAAAGGTCTAAATTGTGAATGGATAATACTCCTGGTCTAGTGCAAATCCAGGCCAGCCGTAGTACGAATTGCTGGTACACACAGGGAAATAGGCTTCAGAGACTGAAAAAGTGAAGCTGGTCTGTCTTCTGGAACAAGGAGATTATCCCCAACAGAGTCACTCTCCTGAAACTGAATTTTGGAACGCTGAAGTCCAGGTTTCTCAAATCTTAAACAGTCCTTTAATAACTGAAAAATATTTACTTGCAGACAGTTCAAAATGCTGCTATGAGCAAAATGGAAATGTATTTTTATGTAAGGCCTAGAATTTATCATTGTCATAACTAACAGTCCTAACACTCTGATCCTGATCAAAGACTATTTTTTATTCCAGATACAGAAAAAGACAATAAAAGGATAGGGTTACAGAAAAAGTATCAATAAGAGCATAGTTAAAATGGTTCACATACTCACTAGTATCTATCCCTTTTTTGGTGTTAGGCTCACACTTCTACTCTCCCTCTTGGACTTAATGTCTTCAGCCTGGTTGGGGAAACCCCAATCACCACCACCCAGAGGCCTTTGCTGGGACATTAATGTTTAACTCAGCCTAAAATTTGCCTGAAGTCATTTTTTATATGTCTGCTAGATGTTCTACACCTTAATTTTCTTCACTGTCTTCCTGTCCATCTTACACTGAAATACACTGTAGATGAATCCTTTATGTATATTTACCACTTGGTTTTCATTGCTCTAGGATTGCTATTACAAAGATCTCAGGTCTGCATTTTTATAACTAACTTTTGCCGAGTTTTTTATCCTCTGGGGTCTGCCAGGTCAGCAAGTGCCCCTCTTCCTACAATACTCTTATCTGTACACTTCTCTCAAAGCCTTCTACTACCATAGCCAGTCTCTATTTCCTCTACATTACTATGTTATGAATATTTCATTTTTACACAGAATGATGACTTCTTACAAGTATCTCTATAAAAATTATGGTTGTAACATGCAAAGCTAAGCAAAAGTAGAACAAACTAGGCATAGCCACCAGGCACTAGAAAAACTGCTGTTACAGCTAAACAAGCTAAAAAGCAAAAGTTCCAGGTAGGCCAGGCTCAGATAAACAAGCCTGACAAGGCTCAGTCCCGAGGCCTCGCAAAGCCGGTACAAAGTCAGCAGGGTGGTGGTGGCAAGTGATGCTGATCTGCCTGGAAGAAAGCAGAAGATCCTCCTTCTGTTCTGATGTTCCCTGCGCTTAGAGCAATAGGGAGTAGGTGGGCAACACTGGCAGGAAGAAAATCCTGGGAAAAGGGATTTTCTGGTCAGATTCCGTGCAAGTGTCCTCACGTGCAGAGTATTTTACAGCTTTTAGTCTGTGCACCAACTACAAGCACCAAAGTGCCTCTCCAAAATGAGCTGCTCTCAGCAGCAAGCTGTTTGTAAGATACTTTTAGCCTAATGCACAGTTCAGACAAAAACAACAATTGACAGGAAGAAATAATATATAATGTATCTCCTAGATTCACATATTTCTTTTGTGCAAAATGACCAGAAAGGTAGACTCTGCTCAAACTAGGAGGATAGAGCAAAATGACAAGAAAAAAATATTACAGCAATAATTGTTGTAAGTCTCCAGGGCTCAATAAGAAAACTGGTCAGAGATTTGGGACTGACTTATGAAGAAAGAAGATAAAGCATTTATCACAGCAAATTTCATTTAGCTTGACACTCAGGAACAAAATATGAGATGTGGAAATGTTAAGAGATGGAAGGTAATTTATTGTCTTCATTGTCCAGGAGAATATACTAAATAAATAAATAAATAAAAGCAGCCTTTCCTGTTTTTAATGCTAGGGACAAGAGCACTATTGTATGTTATACTGAAGATTATCAATCTTTGCACTTTAAGTATAATTGGAGCTATAGTTATATGAAATGTCAGCTGAGCTACAATTGGCTCAGACCCTTCAGAAGAGAAACTGATTGTCAGACCAGCTGTACTGCTCGTATTTCAGGAAGTTTCCAAAGATCAGTTTGATGCAAGCATAATTTCCCAAAATTTGGGAAAAAAATGTAAGCATAAACATACATCATATCTTTCAAATACTTCTTAAAAACTCTATCTAGATAAGCAATCCAGTAGGAAGTAACTTACTTCCTACCTATCTGAAGCAACCTATCTGAAAACCATTTTCAGGTAGCAGAAAGTGTGAATTCTCCCAAGAAGTTATCATGTTCCCACTAAAATGGCCATTTTTAAAGATAGAATAGTAAAAAGCTGTAGCTATATACCTTATGGGACTACGCTTATCCACACCTTAAAACCTTCTGTTGTTCCTTCTCACAGGGACCTCATGAGTCAGCCTCACGTCAGCCTGTTATATGAATTCACTGAATTTGACTGCACTGCACAAGATACAAAATCAGATGTGAGGGAAGAGAAGGGAAAAGAAGTCAGAAAACAGATCTCTTGAGCTGGGAGTTGGACTAGATGGTCTCTAGATGTCCCTTCCCACTCAACCATTCTGTGATTCTCTTCAAAAAAAGAGAGTGGATTCAGAAAGAAGGATATTGGAGGAAAGTGAAGAAATTAAACCATAAGACTCATGAAAATTTAAGAGATGGTAAGAAAAAAAAAGGAAAACCAAAAAGCAGACAACAGTGAGGGAGGATCAAGATGGAGCACATTAAAGAGAACAAAATAAAGCAAACATTGGAAAAAATTAACAGATACCAAAAAGAACACTAAAAAGAAAAGAGCCATGAACCAAGAACCATGAACCATTTATGAAAAAAAAAGAATCCTGGGGAAAGAGAGAAGGAAATACAGGCATCACAGACACCCAGTGGACATCGATTATGGAAGAAGGTCACTTAGGAGAAGACCTAACTGCCAACATGTTACAAAACAAAAGCAATAAAAGTATTTACAGAACAGGAAGAAGTAAAAGAGATGGTGAGGGGGATGAGGACACGTATTGAAATTAGTCTAAGAAGAATAATGCATAAAGCTGGCTCTGCAATGTGGAAAAAGAAGAATATAAAAGTATGACATGCTCCGTAGAAGGATTTGGGGACAAAAGAAAGCAAAAGAAAAGCCATAAATAATATTCTGTGTAGAATATAAACAGGATGCACTAGCAACAATGCTGGGGTTAAAACCCAGTCTGAGGCTGTCTGAGTATTCCCAGCCAGTGAGTTCCACCTTGATATATCTGCACAATTCATCATCATAAGAAAATGGGAGCAATCAGACCCACCTACTGAGGCTGAATGGTGCAGCCAGACAAGGGGTACTTCAGAACTGGGAGAAAAAAACACTTCAGAAATACAAAATAGACACCAGCAATTTCTGACACTCGGCCAACTCTTACTTCCCACCAACATTCAAAGATAAATAAAGCTGTAAGTTTTTCCATACAAAGATCTGGGGGAAAAAAAGTTAACTCGGTGAATTCTGCTCTTCTGCTGTAATGGAAATGGATGCATGTATTTTATAAAAGAAATACCAAATAAGTGGCAATGATTATATTTTTGCTTGTAAAAGAAATGTGTTATTTGTGTGATTTTTCTTCCATTTTGCTGAGAAGATAAAATGTAATAGAATATAAAAATGACTGATCATTTTTAAGGTTTTGTTTACAGATTACAGTATGAATGTTAAAAGAGTTATTCAACCAAAAATTCCTGTATACTTATCTATTGTAAAATCTGCTTGCGGAAAAGTAATGTCCTATTTAAAAACCAATTTGTGCAGTGTGATTCTATTAATGGGTTATACTTACTTAACAATAACATTCCTCCCTAGGGAAGAAATAGTAATCACACCACATACGTGAAATGCAAACAGTTACCTGGACCCTGGGACATCTCAGTGATCCCCTAAGTTCTACCTCTAATACTGTAGTGTTTTTCCAGATGTGAACTCCTGACAGGCAAAACTCATGTTGCTACTAAAAAACTCCTACCTTTTGCTCTGACAAACAAACAAGCAAAAAGCTGTATTTATTGAAGTCTTCACTAATAATACTTTAATATGCTTTTCACTTACTAAGATTTTAATACTTAACAATGTTCTCCTTCAGGTGAGCTCACCTCCAGGTGCTTTATATGGATCTTGCATCTTCATGTCTTTAAAATAAAAAATCCTCATGTACTTGTGTGAAGTTAATACATTTTGAGAACACACTTTGATTTTGCCCTAACTAGTAGACACTTGTTCCAGGTGGCTGCCAGAGAGCAGTTTTTGTGTGAGCCTCCATACATTCATGTATGTCTTCTAAAGGATCATTATTTTTGCAGGGTGATCTATTAAAGAATTAAGGGCATGGGGACTACGTTGGCCTAACAGAAGCCTAATATATTAAGACCATCACAAGACAACAGCTTGAAAGCAGTAACAAGAGCCCCCAAGATTGTAACAAGAGCCCCCAAAACTAGAGGTGTAAGAGGACTCCAAAGGCTCTAGGGCTTTAAACACAGATAACCAATGGTCAATTATCGATCACTATAGGAATGCAGCCATTGGATTTAATGCTTTTAAACAAAGAACAAGTCTCCAATGAATGGAATGGAGAAGTAGGCTGGCTGTGTAACAAAACTTACGAAAATGACCCCAATCAGGTTCTGAGTGAAGAAGAACCCCCTCAAAAGCAAGGTCCAACCTCCCAGGTGTTGAAGCACCTGGATGCTCCCACTCGCAATAAACCCAGGTCCACACTTCCCAAACAAGACTGGAAGCCTTGGACTGTAGAACCACAGAGGCAGTGGAAGGATGAGCATTTCACAAGAGAAAGAAGCCAATCCTAGTCTAGTAATTCTTGATTCAGAAGTGTAATGAGGAAATCCTTTGAGGAATTCCACAAGGCAACTGGGGTTGCACTGCAAAACTTACTACTTAGATCACAGAAAATTGCATGCCGCAAAAACAAGAAAACCTTGATATGTTCACATATTTTGTATACTTTACCTTTAATGCAACCACTTGTTTTTCCTTAAATCTTCAATATGGGCCATAGCTTTCTTAGATAATCTCTTTGCTTAACAGCCTTTAAAACTGAATTTTCAATAAAATGCTGTCATTCATTCATGCAATACTACTTGTCATCAAATATGTACAATCAACTCATATGTCTTGGCAAGTTAATTCATTACACTACACAATAATGCACACTGGCTAACATTTGGAAATGCCAAACAGATTAATTTAAATGTACTCCTATCTTTGGATATGGGAATATACAATTTTAAACTTCTGAATGGTCCTATTAACATTTAAAATAAATCAACATATATCAAGCTATGAAAAATATTTGTTATAACATTTGAAATATTTTGAATCAATTCATACAGGATTAAATAACAATATGCAAAAAGCAGAAGAAAAATACAAAACTGCAGATGAAGTTAATAGTTGATTACTGGAAGAGAACTAATTTCAATTTGAATTGCAGGTATAACGTTAAAAAAGTGCTCACTCCTCCTGTTAGATATTCACACATAAGCTGAAAGCCAGAAGGAAACTAAAACTGCTTCAGTGAGTTGTTAGACTACTGCGTATGATACATTAAAAAAAGCCAGAAAGCATCCAACAAGAAAACCTTAACCATGAAGTTAAGCTTCAATTGCTACGTGTTTTAAAAATTGCCTTTTGCAAAATGAACTGTGTATATCAAAACATATTTTTCATATCATTATCTATAAAGATATCAACATGCACATCTTGGAATTTTAGCCAAGATTATGGACTTGCTAGCAGTTTTATTTTAACTTTCTGAGTTTCCAAAACATAGTAGCTGAGAGCAGATTGATGAAAGCTGTTTTCAAAATTTACAGGCATAGTGGAATTCCTTCGATGCTGAAGCACAAATCTAATTGAAGAAGCAAAGGACAGTAGCAAATAAATACTCTATGAGTGAGACACAAAGAAGTCTATTTGTATCTGTACACATCTATTTGTATCTCTACACATCTCTACACATCTACACATCTTCTATCTGTAGAAGTCTCTTTGTATTTGTTGAAAAAATCTTTTTTTCCCCCAGAATGTAATATACACAGGGTATGCTCATCTTGTAAAAAAATGCAACTCACCACTATCTTATGTGCCATGTAAACTTCACCGTTTTTAAGTGTGTATAATGGTAATGATCAAAGGCTTTAATTAAGATTTGTGTAGGACATTTTATATATTCAAAGAGAAAGTTCCTATTCTAAAGAGAATATTACCTAAAAAAAAAAAATAAAAGATAGAGTAGGGAAAATAGAGAAAGGTATCAACTGTTTTGCCCACTCACACAGCTGCAATTTAGAAGACGACTGGGAAATTTATAATATGATAATCTCAATGTATTGTGGCATATACCCAGCCATAAATCAGGTCTGGATACTGGTTTTAATACCTGTTATTAGGAAAAAAAATGTTCCTTAAACACTGCAGAATTGTTTGTCCCACTTGTGTCTGCACTTTAATATTTTTTCCCCCACACTTCTATTTTCAAAATGAGATTCAAAGGCAATGCAGACTGCAGTGAGTATGCTCGTGCCCCTAATTCTATACCCTTTCTACACAAACGGATTAATATTAGAATGATTCTTTGCAGAACTTCCATTTCACTCCATTTTGCTTAATTTCTTGTAATGTGATAGAGCTTAAACTTCTAGAAAAAAAAAAGTCTGTAAAAAACTGTGTTTCATCCTCACATCGTATACAAGCTAATTAATGACAATTAACTCCACAGTGACACTCTGAAGTAAATCACATCTATTCCATACGTGTAGCTATAGGCTTCCTTCTGTATTTACATTGTATCTCACGTCCAGCGCTCAGTTCTTCTGCTCCTCTCAGGGCACAATGTGGTGGGGAACAGAGATACCTGAGATAGACTGGGCAGGTAGGACTGTACGACGTTCTGCCCAGGCCAAGCACTGGAGAAAAGGCACCAGCAACGCAGCAGTCCTCACTGCAGACATCTGGCACGTGCCAACCAGCAGCCTCCCAAGAAACTCCTGGACACAGTTTAGGCATGAGATCGCTCCAGAAAGGGAAGCCAAGGGACAACTTCCATGCAGCCCCTCTGCTTTGGAGGCTGAGGTCATGACTAGCACAGCCTTGAAGCCTCCCACGGGTCTTGAAACACTCAGGGGCATTTAATTCCTTGGGAGCTGCACAACTCTCCTGCTCGGCACTCTGTGACCCATCCTGTCTCTTACAGAAAATGCATCCTCATTTAATACCTCAAGGGAGGCAGTGAGGAGGATGGGGTTGGCCTCTATTCAATAGTGGACAGTGATAGAACTAGAGGAAATGGCTTCAAACTGAAGCATCGGAAGTTCCACAGGAACTTCAGGAAGCAT
>JAUBOD010000330.1:196447-227012 GCA_032353885.1 Nothura maculosa
CCCTGAGCCATGTGCTCTAGGTGACCCTGCGTGTGCAGGAGGGTTGGACTAGATGACCTCTAAGGTCCCTTCCAACCGTAAGCATTCTATGATTCTATGATGATTCTCATCAGCAGACTCTAAGTGCAGCACAGGCAATACTCTGGAAACAGATTTTCAGAGATAAAGGTATTTGGTGAAAGTGCCAAGCTGACTTTGATTTTGATTAAGTGTTGACTCTCAAATAGGGTTAGGTTGCATATGTAAATTCATATTAATCAGATTTGAAGGGTAAAAGCACCAACAATTCTGTATTTGACAGTCTCACTAGTAAGGAGGTTTGAGACTGGATGACCACCTAAAGCAAGTACTGCTTTTCTCAATCTAATGTGATTTCTTTTAAAACTTAATTCCTAATTCCTTGTGTTTTGAGAACGCACAACATTCAGTTATGTTTATTTAATCTTAAATTACTCACGTACATTAACAACAATAGCATTATGATGCTACGATTTACCAGAACTATTTATTGTAGTGAAAAACACCTATGCTCATATTACGTTTAAAAGCAACTAGATCAGTTTTAGAAACTATTAGGTATCCAAGTGTACCATGTAGTCTTTCAAATAGCTTTTTCTCATCTCATTTCCAGCTTCACGCCATCTACAAGCCAAATACTGTGTGGGGAATGAGGCAGGTCCTCAATTTTATCTGTATCTGCATCACTCTATATGAAATCAATCTATTTCGATAATAATTCACAACCAATAAATTATTAATTATTAATTAATTTCTTGTTGAGTTTTGTTATTGTGTTGCTTATTGCTGTATCCAAATAAGCATTTAAGGAGTTGAATATTCACAGTACTCACAATTCACCAATTTCCATTAAGCAAGAAGGGATTACTGTTCTCACTTCACAGATGGGGATTTGTTACACCTAGTTGAAAATACCTGTTATGTGAATGCCACAAGGACTGTCACATGGTCAAAAAAGCACGGATTTTTTTCAAAAGCATTAAACATTCACACCTCCTTCCCAGCTAGATTGTGACTACTCAATATCTATGCCAATTAGACCACTGGTATTTTACGTCTCAAGAATTGTTATCATTATGTCCTCACTCAAGTCAAAGGAAAATTCACTGAGCTTGAATGATGTAGAACTGAGTGCAAAATAGAGGAAGCTAAGAGCAGGTCAATCTGCTAAATGTTTACCTAACTTATTGTAACATTCACTGAAACTACAGAATTGAGGTAGGAAGGGACCACTGGAAGTTACCCAGTCCAGTTCTCTACTTAAAAGTAGATCTGACTTCAAGGTTAAATCAGGTTGTCCAAAGCCTTGTAAAGTTCTGCGTATCTCCAAGAATGGAGAGTCCACAAAATACCTTTTCCCTTGTCTGATCACCTTCAGTTGATTTTTTTTCTATAAATACAATGGAATTTCCACTGCTCCAAGTTTAAACTGTTTTCTCTTATCCTACAAATGTGCACGCCCAAGAAGCTTCTCTATAGACTGATTAAAGACATCTGTGCTCCTCGATTTGCTTCAGCTCCTGAAGGAACCTGATGATCCCACCAATTGTTGCTCCTTGCTTATGTTGTGGAGCCTTCACCAGCTGGTGACACTACCCCACAAAGAGCCTCCAAAGAGATTAAGAGAGGAGATAAATCACTTCCTTGGACCTGCTGCCTGTGCTCCAGCTAATGCAGCCCAACGGGCCCCCAGCCACGACTGTCCCAGGGAAACGCTGCTGACTCCTGTGCGGACACCCGGAGCTGCCCTGTGCTTTCCCCGTCAGGCATCTTCAGCCCAAGGGAAGTCCTGAAGCCCTCTCGTTCTTTCACGCCTGGTAACAGGGATGGGATCACTCTCCGTGCTGCCTTGCTCATTACTTAACCCCAGTATCTAATAAACAGCAGGAATGCAGCACATCCAAGGAACTCTGAAGCTTTTTTGCCACTGAACGAAAAGCAGGTAATAGGTAATTGTATCTGTTCTGTGAATTCTGCTGTTGCTTGTAAATTACTAAGAAGAGATTTAGATTTTCTGAGCTTTCTAACATAACAAGTTTTCCGTTCAGCTGATGACAGATCAAAAGATTACAAAATATCAATAAACAATAACTGGCTGAGACCAAACTTATGCTTCTAAATTATAAGATATTGATAAAGAAGATGGAAAGAAGACCAGGACTCAGAACTCCAAAAGTAATGTGTTGGAAACATACTCAGAAAAGAGCAAAAAAGCAAAGCCAGCTCTTGGCAGGAAGCATTAATGGTCTATTTAGATCACATAGGTAAGGAAGCTTTAGTTATTATTTCAAGAGTTAGAAATGTTAGGTTTCAAATATCGTCAGAAATAACCAATATGGGTTACAGTATGAGAACATTATCTTCAGAATGGAATGTTTCAATTAAAACAATTCATTCTACAATAGAAGACAATCCCATCCGGAATACAATTTTCAGATAATTCCTACGACAAATGATTTAAAATGGAATGTTTAAATTATTATCATTAAAATTCATGAAAAATATTTGCATAATTGCTATCTCCCATAAAAGGAAATTTCCTTCATCAAAAAAGTTGCATGTACACTAAGTATGTTTCTGACAAAGGGTATATAAAACAAAATACTCATTTGTGTAATCAGCTATCTCATGAAATTAATAATGCAAGAAGCTAACAGAACTTTTTCTTCATATATAGCTTTGGGAAACAAAATCTCAGAAGATGTAATCTTTGTGAAATTACTTTGGCCTCCACTGATTTTAGTTAATCAGCATGAACAGAAACACTTAAAACTTGGAAATGTGCTTGTAGTAATAGGAGACCAGAAGCCACCAAGAGTCCCATCCTCAGGACTCTAGCACAATGACTTTGCCAGCCAAGTGATACAAAGATGGAAAGTCCTCCTGCAGACAAGCCCTGCAGACCTCTTCTTTTTTCTTTTTTTTTTCTTTTGCAAATTGAGCAGTTCTAAATATGAAGATAATTTTCTGAAATAAAGTTTCTCGCTACATGGCAGTTAAGCCATTTGAAAACCCTACAAAGAGTTCAGAGAAATAAGACTGGATTCCATACAACTACATAGCCTCACAACCTTATTGTCAAATATGCAAGTACAATTCTAACCTTGCTTAAACTAAACAATACAAAACAACAACAACAAAAGACTGGTGTGAGTTTAATTATGAAGACTCCTGCATAAAGGATGCCGCTGTGTGCAGCACAAAAAGTTACTGTTTGCTAGAATGAGTAACCAAGACTGCACCAAAACCAATTTTTAAGATGAGCATCATTTTTGCAGAATAGGATGCAAGATCCTGTACAATGTGTTACAGGATCACACACTTTACTACTTAAAAAGAGATTTTTAAGACCCTAGATATTAATTAGAAGTTACCACTGTTACCAGAAACAGAAGCCTGAAAGGAGCAGGAATGAATATTCATCAGCATTATTGTGGATCTTTTCTCAAATGGGACAGAAACATCCTACTGGAAACACTCTGCCACAACTTACTTCAAGTTTTTCAATTAAAGTTCTTCCTCCAATTATTCCCATGTTTAACCAAGAGGGTATTACGAGCACGGCATTTTTTGAGATTTATATTCTGATTATCTCATGAGGTTTGTGATTGTAATTCAAGCAACTGCAGCACATACAAAATATAAAAGAAGTAGCTTAATTTGCAAGAAACTGAGAGTAGTTATCCTGCATTTTTTAAGTTCTAAGCACATATTAATGATTCAAACAATTTAACAGAGCAGAGACCTTAGCACAATTACATTATTATACCACGGTACCTAATGGATTAGCTAATAGACGCTAATAACACACTTCCATTTGAACTCTAGATGAGACTAGGAGTATCATTACAGCTAAGCAGTTATTCAGCAGAACTTAGCACATGATACCGGCCACTGTTTCTGCCATACTGCATCTCATATTCACCTTCCAGGAACTCTGTACTACCATAGACTCTTTTTAAAAAGTTTTAAAAGATCTTTTTTAAAAATAAAGGATTTTATCTTATCTTTATCTTTCTTTCAAACCAAAAAGAAATTTTATCACTAAAACTTCAGTATGTTAAAATTTAGTATCATCTCTGAATTTAATTAGTATAATAATAGTCCTGCTTCTAAATTCAAAGATACCGACACTAATATTTCCCACCTGAGGCCCTGATAATCTTTTTCCCTTAATTTAAAAAAAATCACAGATTATTTTCCAGACATAATTAACATATTTTAATTTTAATAAACTGTGTTTTTGGAAAGCACACATTTTCTGTTCTTAGTAAATAAAAGAATGAATTGTCACTTAGGAAGTAATTTTAGTTGAAATCAAATGTATTGTTAATTTTGCAAAGGGACAACTGAAGAAGCTGAATTCCGTTTCAATTATACAAATCTGTTTTCACTGTTCCTTTGCAGTTTAGGTAACTACATGACATGATGTTAAGATCACAGAAAAAGGTTAAAATCAATAGTGCTGTGTAAGTATGCTTAGCCAAAATACTTTGGGTTCTTTCCTCTTTTACCTTAGCTTATTAGGGCTTATCCTAAATGAGACATTTTCCCATTTTTCATGAAGACTTCGGTATTTCTCTAGTCTTGCTAGATTTCTTTTGTTCTGTGCTAGTTTCCAAAATTAATTCTTGTGAGTTTATCCTATTCAAATGATACTGTCATTGAAATCAATGATGTCAATTCTTAACTTCAATCGAAATTCATTTGAGCAATCAATGTCCCTTAATGCTCCAGGTTATACATCTTGAGACCTAACTTTTATATTCTCAACATCTTCAAGTATTCCCTAATCTAAGTGTCTATTCATAGCTATTTTAGAAAATTTCATTTACTTTCTAATTATCCACTCATCTTTTCTTCTTATTAAAGATACTTAAGTGAATGAAGTCTTTTTTTTTAATTAATTTAATTCCCCATTTATCAATCAGGCCACTTTATCTCAATATATGTTTCCTAATATGCTTGTAAAAGACTTCCTTCTTAATTCCCGTAAGCCTTTAAGATGCCACACTACTCTTTTGTTTTCCTTCCAACTGCTTTTTATTTCACATCTGAGACTTACACTCATTTTTCTGATCTCTTCCCATCTTTTGTGTGGCTTCAAAGCTAGGAAATGACAGTTTAGGAAGTAAACACCTACGGAGATTTTTTTAAAGAGTCTCTGACACAGCAGCCAACAGACAACTCTGAAGTTGTCTCCAAGCTGATTTATTGGGAAGTCAAACCCTGCATAGGGCTGGTTCAGAGAAATAAGCCCAAGTCTGTGGTGCAGCCACGGTGGTTTCGTGACTTCCAAGCTGCCTGATGCCAGTGACGCCGATAGCTCAACCCTGAACTCAGAGCTCAGAGCTCAGAGCTCACTGTGTCTGCAGCGCTCCGTTGCTCATCCATGTAGCCAACCTCCTCAGTCCTGCTTAAGGCCAGGGGCTGGGTGAGGCTTTCAGGGGCATTCAAGACAGTTTGCTTCCTCTCCTGGAGCACAAACACACTTGCTGTTCATCCCTGAAGCAGGGGACCTGAGTCCCACGGAGAGCTCTTAGCTGGGGCTGCCGGCTGGAAGGGACCCCCCCAAGGGCCGCCTGCAGCGCTACCCACTGTGTGAGATCCCCAGCTACCAAAGCAGAGAAATCAAAACCAGCACAGGGTCGATTTGCTTGGCAAAGATGTGAATAACACTTTAGGGCTTGAGGATGGAAGGCTTGTGGAAGCGTAGGACCAATCCTATTTGCTTTTTGCCATTTTTCTTCTTTTTTTATGGTAGGACTTGATGATATTGAAGGTCTTTTCCAGCCATTATGATTCCATGATTCTGTAGTCCTAGGGGACTTAACTAGGGCTTAGATGAAACAGAGCTGGGCTCCATTTCCTCTCTTCTCCTACACTTAGGACATCAGCCTAGAGCGATTTGCTTCTTTCTGGACACACTGTAAGCAGGGGCCAAACAAATCACCTAGAGTTTTCTGCTTTATTTTAGTTTTTTTTGCTAGAAGGGTTTTGTTCCTGTGTTACATCCGTCTTGCACATTTCTGGTTTCTTTTCATGGTTTCTAATTAGAAATAACTTCTATGATAAAAGATTTACGATTTGAGATTTTTATTATTTATGATCTTTGACTTAATGCAAGGCAAAGACTGGAGGCAGCTACCTCAAAATCTCTCCTCTATCAAAAATCATATATATGTAATATGGCAATTACAGCATATAAACAAGCAAAATGTTTGTTTATAAATAGAGGTAGTTGACTTGAGTACAAAACATGGAACACACACAGCAGAGGGTTTCTCCAAGAGAAAGGAAACGTTTTTGCTTTGAAGTAAGTTCCTAATACCTCTCAACTATTGAAAACTTATAGAAGGAGGACAGTTCCTTAATCTACACCTTTTAATTTGTAAGTTCCTACACTATCTAAAAACTAGAGGCTCCTTAGAATTTAGAAATAAGATCCATATGCTGAATAAAATCATTGTTTAATATAAAGAGCAGAGTTAATGTTATAGTGGCTGCAATCTATCTTGTTCCCATGGCAATGAAGAAAGCTGCTCTTATTTGTATGGTCTCATTCCCTTTTCTGTCACTTTCCACATCTGCATACACCCACTTTTCCTCACCTGTAAATCAAGGGTCCCCTACTGTTTTCAGCACATTCCTATTCCATCTCAGGCAACGCATCTCTGAGCAGTTCCTATTGTGTCCCATATATAGTGTCCTGAATAAGCAGGCACATACATAAAAAAAAGGCCAACAGTTACTCTTTGCTTCTGAATTCTGTCCAAGGAGTGACTGAACAGTTATGTGAGTTACACCTTAGGACACTCAATGCAAGACTCCATTTAGGCTTCCCTACACACGGACGCATGCATTAATGCAGTGACTGAAATACTCTTTATCTGTTTCATGTCACATACCATGTTTGTTAGGGTATTTTCCTCTACATTTCTGAAAGAAAATTCTATCAGAAAGCTATTATTGTCAATTAAATTCTTTCTAGCTTCCTCTGGAATGTTCTACTTTCTTTTTTAATGCCACTCTCTTCAGATGGATCTTCCCACTAGGAATCCTTATCTTTGCCTTTCGCCGCTTATTGATAGAAATTTCACCACAGCCCTTAGTTTGACACATATTAACTAATCAGCTTAGCCCTATTCCACAGACAGAAGCTGGATGACAAGTGCACTGGTTCGATCCACTGGTTTAATGTATATATATGTATATACACACACAGTTATGTTCTCTGAACCTATTCTTTCAAGAATTCATGTAATCAAAACTGTTCACTCTATTCCATACAAGTGTCACAGATATCTTTTTCCAGTGTATTAGTACTGTACTGCACAGTGTACACGGTACTGCACTAGCTCTTCAGGCCATGCAGCAATTTCTATCTGATATTCCCACCCCTGTTTTGGCAAGTCTTCCCACCTGTGTGCCCTTCCCACTTTTGTTTCTGATGAGATCCATCCGTAGCCTTCCCCAGTAAATCCCCTTTAGATGCAACCCCTTGCTGCTTCCTACAGCCAGTTCTTCAAACCAAGACGCAAGCAGGTATTCACTAAGCACCAATTCTTCAGGCTAATCAATCGTTTCTCATTTGAGACGCTGCTAGATGTTTTCTGGATGTCCAGGTTGTATCTGCTAAATTCAGCTTGGTCAAAAACAAACAAATAAACACACAAAAAACATCCCATAAAGGAGAAGAAACTGACATTATTTCTCTAGTATATTTGTTTCATATCAGTTTCTTCTAGATCCTTTAAGATTTGAGCTTGGATTCACATGTTCAAGCAATCCACAAAGAACAGAACTGTGAAAAAAACAGTAAAACACACTAATGCTCTGTCCTATTTAGTATGAACATATTATTGATCATCTATTTAAATGTGGACTAAAAATTACATTAGATTATTAATCTCCTATCTTCACAATGAAAAAAATATTAGTTCATTCATCCATTGTATGAATTTTGTTACCCTATGCTGCCTTCTGCATTTGCATATCATCTTTTAATGTTGTGTAATTGACCAAAGGATACATCAAAGTAAGTCACTTCACAGAATTTTATTCAATGCAAAATTCAGTACCAGTGATTGAAGCAATTTCTACAGATAATACAGTTCAATTTCTTTCCTCTATTATTATTGCCAGTAGTAATACATGGAAATTAGTATGATTTATTTTCTTATTTTTACTTCAGTAGGCAGAAAAGAAATATTGAATATTTAGAATTTAACCTTTTATATAATTTATTGCAACTAATTCACCAAGAAAGAAGATCACAGAATGGTTGAGGTTGGAAGACACCTCTAGAGATCATCTGGTCCAACCTTCCTGCTCCAGCGGGCATACCTAGAGCATGTGTACCCATTTCCCTTTGTCCTGTCACTGGCCACCACTGAGAAGAGCTTGGCCCCTTCCTCTCTACAGTCTCCCTTCATGAACTTGTACATATTGATCAGATCCCCCCTCAGCCTTCTCTTTTCCAAGCCGAACAGGCCCAACTCACTAAGCCTCTCTCTCCTCACATGAGAGATGTTGCAGTCCCTTAACCATCTTGGTTGCTCTCTGCTGGACCCTCTCTAGAAGCTCCATATCCTTCTTGTCCTGGGCAGCCCAGAATTGCATCCCATATTCCAGGTGCGGCCTCCCGAGAGCTGAGCAGAGGGGCAGGATCCCCTCCCTTGACCTGCTGGCAACACTCCTCCTGATGCAGCCTGGAGCCCATTGGCCTTCTTGGCCACGAGGGCACTGCTGCCCCTCATGGGTAACCTGGTGTCAACCAGGATTCCTGGGTGCCTCTCTGCGGAGCTGCTTTCCAGCAGGTCAGCCCCTAATCTGTACCAGGGTTATTCCTCCTGGGTAATTTCTCACCAGGTGCAGGACCCTGCAGTTGTCCTTGATAAAACACATACACATGATCCTAATCATATTCATTACTATTTTACCCTAGATACATAGGTATTCACACTTGTCTGTTGTTATAAGCGTTCACTCTTCATATTAATAGGATTTCTACAATCACCTACAAATGAAACTGGAATGAGGGGAGTTTATATGAGTGTCTTTCAGATGCTGACAAACAGCAAAACTCGAAAAGAAAGATTCTTTGTTTCAGTAAATCTTTTGTGAGATATAGATATATATATATTTAGTATGTCCAAAGTATTTCTTCAGTTTGTCTGGAAAACAAGAAAAACAAGGTGTCACTGGCACCTTTCAGTTTTTGTTAAGAAACCAAATAGCTCCATAACTCACACACAACAATCCACTTCTGCCCTCAGTTCAATCTCAGTCACAATAGCGGTGATACTTAAAGTGATACTTAAAGCACAGGGTAGTTGCTCTCAGCATACAATTCTTGAGACCCAGAATAAGTTAACTCATCATTTAAAACAGTGCTTTAAAGTTCTGGTAACATTTAGGCACTCCACACTTACAGAAATTCTGTAAGATTTTTTGGTTCAAAATTACCCTTTGTAAGTCTAGCTTCTCCCCGTCCACACTTTTTTCCCACTTATCTCAAACCAGACATATAAAAAAATTCAAAACAAAAACTGACTTTCCTAGAATTCTGTAACTTTTTTAGCTGTATTTCTTGCAGCTGACACAAACTGTACTCTTCCTAATGGTACAGCAGCACACAGTAAGAAAGATTTTCTTTATCTTCTTTTACTTCCTTTTATTCCACTGCTTTCACTTATTTGTTCTTGATGCTGCCAGCATGAATAGCTTTGTGCTTTGAAATTAAGCTCCACTCTATACTTCATCCTTTGTGGAACCTCAGCATAGGTTGCTCTGTAATTTCTGAAGTTTTATCAAACAGTATCTCTAAGTGGTTATGACAACTTGCACCAAGTTCAGAAAGTTATTTATTTTTAAATAAAGATATTCAACTACTGCCAATGCTCAGTTTCAAGAAACTCAACCTGCAGACAAGCTGCCTACAACACAGGACCAAGGTCCATCCAGGAGATGGGACCAGAACAAGATCCCTGAGAGAAGGGCAGGGGCAGCAGAGGTCACACGAGCAGCGGGGCCAGGGCTGGAGCCCCAGGCAGAGGGTCCCAGTGAGGACCCTTAAAGAGGACGGATGCTCAGGGTGATGGAGGCCTCTTGGTACATGCAGGTCTTGGTGCTTAACCAAGATTTTTCAAGCTTCTTAGTCTTTCATAGCAAGGTATGTTCCAGCAATCTAGACTTATGCTTTTATCAGATTTGCTTTTAGGAAAACTTGAGAATGACAAACCTAGTTTTCTTTTGAAGGCAAATTTTAAATACATATGACTTACAAAAAAAAAGTAAAGAACACATGAGTGTCTGTTGAGTTTGTTGATGTGAACTGTCATTTTCTTCCCCATAGTTTATCTTGGAGATAAATTATAAACTTCAGTTTATAACTGAATCACTGACACTGGATTCTAAAACATTCCCTGCTATTGAAGTACTCAGACCACAAAAAAACAAAATGTGCCATTAGTGTATGCCATCGTTGAGCAGGTGTCATATCATCCACACTGTCTTCTCAATCCAGTTTTGTATGCTAGGAACATCCTGTTTCATCTCATCATTTCAGTTATTGTATTCCAATTATTTTATTTATTTCAATCTTTCATTTTTATTTATTTATTATTTTATTGTATATTTTATATTATCATTTATTTATTATTTATATTATTTAAATATACTAAAAACCATGTGTACCTTTGGCTCTTAATGCATCCATTTCACTAATTTGACATTATTCAGGACTACACAGTATCTATTCTAGTTATGCCAAAGCAGCTGCCTCTGAAGAAGAATTCTTTCTACAAAGCTGCTACGAAGTAGAAAATGTTTTGTTCCTAGAAAAATTCATGAGCATCATCATGCATAACATAATTGGAATATACTTTTATATTCCTGAATATACTTTTCAGAAGTTAATCTTTTGAAAGCATCTTCAAGTAGTTTTACCTTAACTAATGTTGGTTTTACTTTCTGGTATCTCATCAGCTACAGTATTTTTCCCCGTATCTTCCTGAATAATAATTTCTGAATAGAAGGAGTTGTAGAAATTGTTTTCATTTTCTGACCTCCACATTTCTTTAGACACCAGGGGATGAGGATGAGACTACCAAGCAACTGTCCTTTTCTCTACCCAACTTCAAATTTGTGCAGTGTCATAACTACTAGATATGTGTAAGCATGTGGACACCTAGACTATGATTTTCTAAAGATGTGGTTTTATACTAGGTAAGGATTTTTTAGTTAGACATAACTGCCTAAACAAAAGCACAACTTTAAAATTCTCTTAATCAGTTTCCTCCCTATGTAAGCACAATCCTATGTAAGCATTGGGGAAAACAGGATGATTTCTATATAGATGCACAGGAAGATAGTTTGCTCTGGACTTTCAACATGAGGTAAAGAGAGTAATAATTTTATTACTGTTAATTTGTGTTTGCCATCTAATACCTCTTCTCCACCATCAGCCAAACTGTTTCAATAATATCCTGACATATCTATATGAATAAAAAAATATTTCAGTCAAATGTCACAAATGTGTCATCTTTAGGAGATGAGAGGTTGAGGTCTGAACAGGACATATAGAAAGGAAGAGGGACAAATATACTATATATATTACATATAAGCTGTATGAGTCTGTTACAAAACAGACCAAAATTGAGTATTTCAAATACTCACACCAATGAAATTGCAAGCAACCTGTAAAATAATATGCACGCCATGAGCCGCAGTAATAGGAGTTCGGTCCAAAAATAAGAAAAATGACATACTGCTCTTCATCCAACATACACTTCCTACTCTTCATCTATACATCAATTTACCAAAACAAATACACAGATACAAAATGGAAAATAAAAACAGGGAAAAAATATGAGATAGAAGGAAGTTTGATGTGATAATCAAAGCTCATTCAAAAGGTATTTTGAATATATTTCTTTGCTTTTGTCTTTATCAGAAAAGACACATAAGTGTGAGAATATGACATGGGATGAACAAGTAGTTGGTTGCTGACCAAGCAAATGTGCTCTCCTATCATAAAGTCTGTGTTCCCAATTTAGGACTGTTTTCCACCAAGAGCATCTTCTTGCACATCCAAGAACACTTAAACTTCTTCATCTACCACCTGGTGGCCAAGCATATCAACAGCCTAACAGAATCATCCAAGGACATGACAAAAAGTCAGTACTTGCATCAAGCTGTTTGTATCCCAGTATGTTAAATCCAGGTTTGTGATAACTACAGCATCAGCATCCTTAGGATAATGACAGATTAAGTTTAGTTTAGTCCCTAACAATCAATATAATTCACAACTACAGTAATTTTACATTCCTTAGGGAAGTGAATTATTTAAAAAGTTTCCCAGCTTTCTGAAGATAGTGGTAACCTTTCATCTTTCTCTGAGTCGTTAGGATTTTCTCATGATCCTTTTTCTTCTTAAGCCTAGTCTTAAAGTCTATGTCTGAGTCTGAAACTCTAACCCGAACCTACAAGCTCATTATTGTCATTGCCACCATATGTTAACAAAGTCTTTATTTAAATTTGGGGAGAGGCTGTCCTTGAGCTAGGCTGTCCCTTGTTTTCCTGATTTGGGAATTCTGGAAAGCTGTATGTGAGAGTGGTGTTCTGATGGCCTAGGAGCCACTAAAAGCTGGCTGTTCTTACAAATTTCCAATCATCTTACCACTAGACATCCTCATTTTTTCTCCATTCTTATTATCTTAATATTCTTATTACAAACCTCTACAAAATCAGGATTTATGAAGGTAAGTACTAAAATTTACTATGGAGTGCTGGATGGAGCCTAACACACACAACTGTTTTGATCTGTCTCAGTCTTGGTGTTACCTAAACACAGAGATCTATCTCATCATATGGACATTCAGTATGGCAGGAATGGGGAACACTGGCACTTGGCACAAACTACACTTATCATCATCATCATTAGGTTCTAGCTGCTACTAAATGAAATTCATATGATGCTCATAGTTGCTCAAGCACTTAGGTAAATTGTGGCTTCTGACCAGTTGATGGTCTTGCCTCTGATTGCTCTACAACTGGTAATTTAGAGGGTTTTAAATTTTATTTTATGATGGCTTTAGAGTAGTCCTAAGTACAAAAAGCTCGTGCCTATGAATAGACAGTTGTAATCATTGTCAATAAAAGATTAAATGCAATTAGACAATGATGTAGATTCCTAATGGGACCATAAAATACACTATTAAAAAAGGCAAGTAGTGCCAGACTGCATAGGCTGACGCAGGAATTAAATGAAGCTCTGCTATCATTCAAGCTAGAATGGGAATTAAGGGGTTATTGCACAGAGCTTATGAAAATAAGTGAACGCACTGATGTCAAAACAAACCACAAACACAAGAGTGGCCATGTACAGTTCTGCAGCTATCTATAGTCTGTATAGCTTCCAAAGTCTTCCTTGTTGAATCCCACTACATGTGTAGCATTGGAAAGCTATGGAAAAGAGTGGCAGGCCTCACACAGTGTAAAAAGAAACATGAATTTCATTTCCAAAGTGTGCTAATGACATTATTGATATAGAAGTCACTAATGATCAATGTCACTGAAAACGTCAAGAAAACACTGCTGAACATACATGTATTTTTTACAGCTTTTATGAAATCAGCACAAGAACCTGTGTAGGTAAATGACTAAAGAAGATAATGCCAGTCAATCAAAACACCAGGCCCTCAAGTTTTGGAAAGAATTGATTCACATACTTGATTTCTACCAGGACTTTAGTAACATTTCCTATCATTCATACTCATGTTAGCTTGAGGAAACAAAGCAGCCACCAGTACAAGGATGCTGGGGATATCTGCCTCAGCTTTAGTCTCAATGATTTCACAGAATGCTGAAAAACAAATGTTTTGATGTATTAAACTATTGCCTTGACTTCTGCACTGCCATTTGTTAGCAACACGAACATTCACTTCCATGGGGCTAAGGGGTTCTGCTGCTTGGGTGCCTTCTACGTAAATAAAACCATAAACCTCTTGCTGTAACACCTCTTAGCAGGGAAAGATCCTTGGCCCCTTCCTAGGGATTGCAGGCTGCGTGCCGAAAGGCCTGTGGCCCATGTAGGCACTGCATCAGACACATAAGTAAAGCAATGGAAAGAGGCACTAAAGACCAGATTACTGGAATGCAGTTTGGCTGTGACTCATTTCACATTCTGCACTGAATTACAGGAGAAGTCTAAGTATTACAGTATCAAAATTGCCATGAGTGGCCCTTCAGTGCTAATGCAATCCATTAGCACTGCCAGTAACCAGGTTTATGACAAGCAACATAAGTATAAGAAATACAAATTTCAAAGCACCTTTTTACACCCTTGCTAAGCTTAGACTGTATATCTGTTCAAATTTTTTCTTTTTAACTCAGGCAAAGCATATTCACAATAGATACTAGAAGCAAGTGAGCTGTAAAGCCCACTTCTTCATCTTCCTTGAGTATTTCTCAGAACTTCAGAGCCAGAAGTCGTCTTTAATTCTGCAACAACCACAACAAAAATTAGACAAAATGGGATTTCTGCCGAGAAGTACAAACAAGCAAGATCCATTTATTAGCAGTCTGCATAAGCTTTTTGATCCAGTGTTAGCCTCAAGCACTCGGGAGATGGTTGCTGTTGCCGAGAGACTTACATTTCTTCCCTTTTTCATCTCATTCCTTATCCCACCCTCAAGTGAAATTGGAAAAAGGGGTGGTAGCCAGCACCATATATTTAGCCTACAAGCCTATTAGCCTGAGTGGTTTCCCCTACTGGCAATATCACTATTAACACTGCAGTCTCAGTCTGGAGATGCTCTAAGTTTTCAGTTTCCTTGTTTTATTTTTTTTTATTTCTACTCTGAGAGGTCACACTTCTTCCTTTATTTCTTTTTAAATCAAAATTCAACCATTTTTTACTTCAACATACATACTGCAGAAGTGGAGGACATTTCAGTCCTAACATTTTTCATGGGATATGACTTTTTCAGTTATAATCTTTAATCAAGCCAAGTTATTCCCAGTGAATATGCAGGATTTTAATATTGCTGAATAAAATCCACTTTTCAGTAAGTGAATAAAGACATTTTCCAACTGTTAACACATATTTGCCTACTGATGAGCAAATCTGGAAGTATCTGGAAATACTGAACTTTGTCCAACTTAGCACCTTGAAGGAATAGGCAGTTAAGTAATATTTCAGATGAATGACAACAGGCAATTTAGAAATTTGTTGAAATTTTAGATAAGTCTGATTGTTAACTGACATAAACACTACTGGATATACATTCTTATTGTTTTAAATACCACCACTGTATCACCCTCAGTACAACAACATTACAGCCCCACCTGGTAACTATAAAGGGACAGAATATATAAATGTCGTTATTTCATTTGAAATATAGAGTTTTGCCTTCTCTTTGCCACTTAGACATATGCTGTAGCACATATATATATGCAGCTAAAGACACAGCCCATATGGCAATGCAAATGATTTGTTTACTAGAGCTTGAGTTTGATCTACATCTCCTGGCCCCAGAAGCAGAGAATACTGAGCACCTCCTTTTTCACTTATCCATCTTTTTAATGCCACACAACCTCTCAGCTCATTTTACCTTTTTAAGCTTCATTTTGCTGTGCATTCACCTGTAGAGACTAGAACCTGAAATCTGCTATTTGCTGGAAGGCAACACAAGCTGAAGTCTCTTGGTAACAAGAGACAGTAGTGGGAGTCATTGCTATATATCAAGTGAAGCCTTTGAGATACAAGGAATGACATTAACATTGAAAATTTATTTCCTTCAGCACATCATTTTAGTGGAATGAATAACTATGGTATGCACCTAAAGCTGCTTCTCTCCCATTAAGTTTCAAATCTCAAAGCTTTTTTTTTTTTTTTTTTTAATTCCATAGACTATTCTGAAAACAGGGCAAATTAAAAAAAATCTTTAGACATCTATGAAAAGTATTTCGCATATGCAAAATGGAAAAAATATCTTCTGGAACATCTTCTGCTATGGTGAGGGAGTTGAGTTTGGAAAATCTATGACACAGTGGGCTTAAGATAAAATATACTGTTTTAGGAGTTTCTATATAATTTCTATTACAGAGTACTAACTAAGTTCTATTACAGTGTTTGTGGCTGCCATTTTTGATCCATCCTCCAAAGACAATTCCCCAGAAGCCTCCTTAAAGTGTCACTTCTCTTGATTTCTCAACTTGGCAAAGAAACAGACATCAGTAAGAGCTCAGGCCTGCCCCTCTGCTGAGAATAAAGTTTTTCAAACTTTGGAGCTACCACAGGGACACATCTCCCTTTTGAGAATCCAAAGCCAAACGGCACTCAGGATTTTATGGATCCTGTGGAACATCAGTTACTGCTGTCATCCCGTTTCCCCCTTCCCCTCCCTGCCCACCCTGGTAGGGATGACGCATTTTTGAAGAGGTTTTCTTAGTTCTTGCCAAGTCTTGCTGGAATTACAAAATCATGGCTATTCTTTCCTTCACCCTTATTTCAAGCTAAAACCCACAGGCTTTCATGTTTGAAAATAAGTTTATTTTAACTCAAAAAAGCGTAACTGAGTATGGCTAACGCCCTTGGGAGAAATGAAAGTTCTTTTCAAGTCAAAGCAAACAAGTTATTTCATCTATTTAAGGGAACGGGGCGGCGTACAGATTAGGAATAGCAAAGCCACGAGAGTAAACATGAAGGCTGCATCTTCAGCCAGGAAGAAAGCATGAAAGTATCAGAACACTGAGTTTAGAAAGTAAGTCCTTGTGGGTAATGCTTGTCTCTTACATGATTCTGTCGCTTCAGTTAAACTACAGCAGAAAAAAATTAACTGTATCTGGCAAGAACTAGTGGAAATTCACCTACCTTCTCCACGGACTGCCTAGGATATAAATCAAATTAATCAAATGTTTGCCCCATACAGTATGTGTAGTAAGTTGATGCTGAACCTACAAGGAAAGCATGAGCATAAATCAGGTACATTTTGTCAATCTGAAGTCCCAGTTCTTCACTAGAACTGAAAAAAAAAGAAAAAAAAAGGAAAAAAAAACCAAGAAATTCTCTTGATATCAGAGAGCTGCTTCGCTGCTTCACAGCCTGCCTATAGATCAGGCAATTCCTACTGCACGCCAGGGTGCCCAGACCCCAGCCATGGCAACTGTCCCCCTAACTTAAGCAGGACTTCACTGGTTTATACTAGTGAGAAGTCATCTATTTTACTGCAAAATGAAGACATTCACTACTGTTTTCAATTGAAAAGTGACAAATATTATTTTGCTAGTAATGAGTTTTTCAGCAAAAAGAAATTCCAGTTGCAATTAACAGAATAAATGAATCACAGGCGACATGCAACATTTATGTTCCACTGGAGTTGTGAATGTACATAATCACAACCGTGAAACAGACCCAGGATTTTCTGCTAACACTTGAAGATTACTCGGCAGCGTGAGAAAAATCCTTTCTTTGGTTCCTCCTACACACAGTTCCCTAGGCACACGATGGGCTGGCACCTCTATCTATCCAGGAGCTGAACACAGCTGTCACCTTCACCTGCCAGGCGCCCAACCACAAAACCACAAAACCAGTGAAGTAGCCAAGAACGCCTTTCTAGCATTTTTCAGCTTCTACGCTTCCTCCAGAAACAGAGATTTATTCCTTTTGAACTCTGTTCTCCTGTCTCTGATCATCTCAGTTAAACATATGTTCTCCAATCCTGTAGCGACAGTTTTCCCTCCCTCCTGAAACATCTGGAGAGAACTTTGTGACAGTGATAGAGCCCCCAGAACGCACACTAGGAGCCACAGCTCCCACCTTTGTTTCGGGGGAGCACTAGTGCACCAGGCATGCACTCCTGCTTTCAACACAGTACATCTGAATCCTCTCAACATTTTTCTTCAAAGTTTCTTTACGCCTCTCTCGCTTCTGGACTCTGCATATGTGCAAGGTTGTATCAGCCTACACACTTCCACTTGGGTCTTCCAAAACTTTCCAGTTTATTTTCACCTTTTACTAGAAAAACAGTTACAGTGAAAGAATAATACTCCATACTAATCACTTTGGGATTCATTTGGAAAGGTGCTATGGTATCTTTTTTTCCTCCTCCAATAGCTCCACTTTGACTTTGTAAAACTATCTATCTTTGGGCCTTTCCTAGTAAGGAAGCTACTCATGGGTGGGTTCTTCTTTCCAGAAGAGGGAAAAGAAAAGCAGTAGAGCCAAAAGCACTTTCTATTCTGAAGCAATACAACTGGAATAACCATGTGGTCACCACTGTGTGACCAACAAAGGCGCAGCCCATGCTCAAAAGCATTTGAGTTTTGATAGACCTATTCTGGTACGAAGATCGTCTTCCAAGAGCAATTAAAGTCTTAAGGGCTGTGGCCAAAATCTGGCAGCTCTGGGAGTCTCTTACCAAGTCCTACCTTACATTAGCCTTCTTAGAGGGCCTATCACAAAGGCTAAGAAGATGATGTTCCAAAGTCAAATTTATATACATCTGGCAAGAGATTATTGCTCTTTACATTAAAAGTCCAGCTGGTTAACTTGAATTTGGGATAGACCCTATACTGTTTTATGGGTATTTCATATTGCTGAAACCTTGTTACTGCATACATAGTGTACAGATCTTTTATTTCATCCAACTAAGATTATGATGCTTTGACTTGCTATATAACAGTAAAATTAGCATCTATAACCAGGTGGAATTCTACCCTACATGGAGAGGTAAAATAAAACTGCTAGAGCTGTTCTGAAAAAAAACACCCCTGAGCAATTCCCTGTCCTTACACATTCATCCTTTTTCTGTGTGCTTGAGGTGGTTCTGCTTCCAGCCATTCTCTGCCCCCATACTTTATTCTCAAAAGCTTCTTGTAGACAGCAACTTGCAGTTTGCAAGCTCAGAAGCTCTCTCAGTAATGAGCACGTGTTTAATATGAACTTTGAGGTTTTTTGTATGTTTGGGAGTCTTTGTCACTGAAACATGGAATTAACTTAGCGAGTATTTTCTAGTATATGTGATGCTAGAATTACAATTGCAAAAACAGTACATTCTTTGGTATTTTTCTCTTTATTTTTTATTTTCATGGGTAAGGATAAATTCAACTTACATCTGCTATCTAATTTTCTTTCTACACTTGTGAAAAAAAAACTATTCTTTTTTGTATTTTACAGAAGTTCTTACCTTTTGCACGATGAGTTTTTCTATCACTAAAGCATTCAAAAGGGCCCTCCTCAATCCACCACCATCAGTTTGACAAGGGACAATATCCATGTGAAATCATTCCACAATCTTGAAAATGGAGATTGTAATATGCCTCCCTGTTTACTTGAACCCAGCTGAATTAGAAAGAAATATTCATGCTGTTAAGAAATTACTCTGAAGTGCATCTTTTTAGAATTCATTCTCCAACATATACTTTCTTCCTGCTTGCACTTTTTCAGTGAGTTTGTTTTGTGATAAAGCTTGCAGCTGGATGCAATTAAACACTATAGAATTACTTCCTATCAGAAACTGCAGCTTTAAAGGTACTATAAATAAAAATAAGTGCAGAATGTTGTTTTAAAATAAATGTGCAAATTAACATAACACAGGCTCTTTTTATCATTAAAGTTATCCTTTTTCCTATTTATTGTCTAGTATTTCTGAGTCAAGATATAAGCATTAAATGTATTATGCCTTCAACCACTGTTTTTCAAATAAAATTGCTAAAGCAAACTCTTCATGTATTCCCTACAAAGTAAGTTCTACCAATGGCAAAAGCTGTTGGTTTTGACTTTGCTCAGAATTTAAGCATCAAAATTCACTGTGTGATAAAGCTCTTGGAAATCAAAATTTGAAACACAAGAGCCAGATGGAAAAGGTCAGTTGTTCTATTTTTAAATGTCTCAAGCAAAGATTCTATATTAATCCTTTGGAGCCAATTGTTTAGCTTAATGGATATCATTCATATAAACTTTTCATTATATTAACTGTAAATAAAATCTCGCTTCCTAATCATAATTACAAAATTTAAGGATCAATAAGGTGATGCCAGGGTAACGCAATGCCAATACCAAGGAGGTAACAACCTGCTTGAGAAAAATGTCAGGGATCCATCTTTCCTAATCCACTGTCCCTCCAGAAACGGTCTGTGTCCTGTCAAGAGCTAATAACAGCTACATACATCCACATACACATTTTTAAATATATACCAAATACATTTCTTAATACATGGATTGATTTTGAATAAGACCTCATGCTAGTTTAAGGCATTTTCCACCAAAGGATGCTGCCCTAGTAGCAAAGAACTTTTTCTTTTCAGGACAGAATTTGTTAGTCAGGTAAATACAGGAGCCGATTCCTAGTTTAACTTGTTTAACAAAGATATATTCACACACGTACAGGGGATAATTTAAGAACATCTAGGCTGCCTCCTGAAGTAGGAGAGAGGAAAGCAAGCTTTGGAATGGAAATGCGATCTCAAGCTAAAATTAGGAATCTACTACAGATAAATGAGATCTCCGAAGACTGTCAAAAGTTAATTGAACAGAACAACAAGTAACAGATGTGGCAGCACAGCAGAAATCCCTGGACGGTGCACCAGGATGCAGAATAAATGACAGCAACCAATGCTGAAACACGACCAAGAGGAGCTCCCCTTAGACTTCCACTCGGCTCAGGCTTCCCACAAGTCTTCTCAGGGCAGGCAGGAGGAAGGAAGGGCAATGAAGTTAGTTTCATATGAAATATTCAATTATTTTATGTCACCTACTAAAGAGCCAGTTCACAACTAATTTTCGAAATGTCAAAATCTGTTGACTTTTTCACTAAAATAGTTATCCAAGTCTCGTTATAGGCAAACATGTAAATTAGCTAATTAGCCTGGCAAGGACTGTACAGTCACCTGAGCAGTTCTGAGATCCTGGCACATTTTACATCCCATTATAAAGCATGGCATGTTGAGAAGAGCATGCCTCCTTCTCGACACTGCCATTTAACATCAGTTTATACCCCTGGGGTGCATGTGAGGAGCTAGGGCCACCTTTGCTGATGATTAGATGATGATTACACATTACACATCAGTGTAAGAGGGCTCCTGTTTGCTTCCTTTAAGTGTAACACCAGGAATAATATTGAGTTTTTATATGCTCTTAATTTAGGCAAAGAATTCCCCATCTGAAACCAAAACCAATCAATGTAAAGCAAATAAATAAATAAATAAATAAATAAAGTAGAAATAAAACTGTATTTGAAAGGCCAAGGTTTGCTAGAAAACTCAGTATTGCCCTTTCCTGATTCATCTTTCAGGGAACAATTTCAAAATCTTGTTAGTATCTACTAACAAGATATACTGCAGTTTTAAAGAATTTTTAGTCTTTTCACTTTAAGAATACTACATCTAAAGACATCTGCTCTTACTTAGCTAGCATCAAGAAAGGCAGAGAATGTTACTGGGGGAAGGCCCACTATGCATTTACTTCATCTTCTGCTCTTTCCTAGGCATCTGCCTAGAGCCACAGCTGAAAAGATCATAGTTTGCTATACAGGTCTATGGCTTGATGTTTTATGGCCATTTGCTGATAACGCCATGTTATTTTTTCTCACTTGGAAATGGAACGTAAAGTCAATTAAATTATCACTTAAAAATAGTAGACTTTGTTTAAATTCAATTTTAACCTGTTAGGATAATTCCAAGATTGTCTTAAAGTAAGTTACCTTTATTGGAATAAAGTCTTTTGCTCACATTTTTGAATTTTGACTGTTACACAAGGATTGCCTTTTTAATCCTCATGTCCTAGAGCAAAACAAACAAGCAACCAAACAAAATATCACAGAAATCCTTTTCCGTCTTTCCTGTGAAGTCTAATTTCCCTGAGAGGCTGGTAGCAGAAGCGTGTTTTCTCCCATAAGAGCAGTACTTGTACACCTGGCAGCATTTACTCAATAAAATGACTGCCAACATGCCAATGAATCTGCAGCGCGCATTCCTCTATTGAATTAAATATATGCCAGCCTTCACCAGCTTAGGACTTAATGTGACATTTTAGTGTTATATTTTCCGGATACAGCACAGAAGTTGCAGCTCAGACAGGAGCTCCAGCACACTGAGTTACACATCTCGTTACTATGAGATGTGACAAAGAAGACAGGTTGGTAGCAAGCAGATAGACCCAAGTTTCCCTAAAGCAGCTTCCAACCACTTTGGACAGATGCACAGCTCACAAGTAGTTGCATCCATCTTTCAGATACAACTGCAGGAATCTGAACTCTATGGTATCTGGAGCAGGTTCTGGACAGTAGGAAAAGGCCTATCTCTGGGCAGGCCTATACACTGGCCTGGAGACCCAGATTTCAGGGGTGTAACATTGTTTTGCCAGATTTTGTAATAAAATGAGAGGATGCATTTAGATTCCAGGCTTCCATGGGAGATAGTTTGACAATCCCTCTGTTCCAAGTTCTCTAGGAGATCCTCTAGCTGTCCCAGGCCCACAAAAATGATGTAGCCATTTCTTAGAGCACAGAAAGTATTTAGGTCTGCAAGTCTCCTGGAATATTAGAAAATTAACCCTTTTGCTGTATTCGTAACATCAGAATGCATCGGCCAAGTGCCAGATGGGCAGCCTGGCGTTCTGCAAATCTCTCCTATCTGCGCTAGGATAATCACAGGGGTTTCACTCTAACGGAGCAGTCAGCCAAGGAAGGGCCAGGTGGTCACTTACAAGCTTTCACATATCCCTGTACCGAGACTCTAACTATTTGAGATTATAGATATCAAAGTCTTAAAGCAGAAAAGTTTTCCTTTTTCTTCCTGCGAAGTAAGGCTACTCAAGGGATCAAAACTCTTCAAGAAAAAGCGTGTTTCACCACATTGCTTATCAGGCTGGTCATTTACTCCCCGTATGCAGAAAGCCAATCATCCTCTAAACAACCAACCACCAAACCAAACCAAAAAAACACCAATGGCATAATTAATAGAGTCCTAAAGAAAAAGGGAAGAAATACACTGCCTTTAAATTACTGGGACAACATTTCTTATAAAAGCTCCCTGTTATTTATCTGGTAACTTCAGAGGATCTTTGACGCAATTAAGAGGACTTGACAGGAACAGTCTCATTCTCTCTGTTCTGCAGTTAAGATGGAGCTTTATAAACATGGCAAGACGTGATCAAGACAGAGGGTGTAGTTGTGCCAACATATATATGAGCCTCATCTAATACTTATCGGTTTCCTGTGGGCAAAGTTATAAGGGTAACCATGCCCCACACAAGCATTTAAACGAGGCACATAAACACCAAAATAATGACACGAATATGTGTTCCCAACTATTACTCATGCTGGAATCACTAGGCAGAACAAAAACCCTATTAGAAGACAAGGCCACTTTGACATTCAGACTTGAAAGGCTGTATGAGCCACAGATTCCAATTTCACATCTAAGTTAGGGGAAGCCTTCAAGACCAGAGAGTGGCACAGAGAGGTCAGCGCTACCAGCTGTTTCACACAGAAGGACCAAGACAATGACATTCACAACCCCTAAGAGGTACAGCCAAATATAGACGCTGCATCTGGATTCATGGTCTCAGAGTGAACTTCTGTCTTGGCCTGCATGGTCAGAACCTGATGCTTAAAGACATGTAGGACACATCCTTTTGCTAGGCTTAGGTAAGGAGCAGCCCTCCCATGGAGAGCCCCAGCAGGGTGATCAGCTCCTGAGATGCAAATACAGCTAATTATAGAGCACGAGGAAAGAAACACAGCAGCACCAGGAGAGCGAGGGAAGGCAGGCTCTGAATATTCCCATCAGCCCGAGACAATGAAAGTACCTAACATAATAGAGACCAGTAAATGAGAGCTTTGCAGCAACGGGATTTTATATATGCATGGACTGCTTTTGTAGCCAAGAGGGGATTTAAAGAGCATGTGCTTTGGCTTATAGACATGCTTGAGGGCAACAGTTTAACGGATAAGGGAGGGAGCTTTTCATCCACCAGGTGGGTTCAGCTGAGCCACAGCAGGAGGACAGGGCCAGCCAAGAAGGAACCAAGGCCACATTGGCCTTGCAGCAGGGCCCCTGCCTGAGCTGCTGCACAGCTGCCCTTTCGCTCTGCAACCGGGGCCCACAAAAGCCCCCACAGGGACTGTGGTATCCGGCACTTCCAGGGGAGCTGAATAAATTTTGTGTAATTTTCCAGTCTCCTCAGTCTCTAAAGCACCTTTTAGTTTTAGCTCCTTCTGCAGACAAGGAGCACAGCCAGTCTCCATGTCAGTGCGTTAGCCAATTGAAATGTCTTTCAAAAGGGGGGAAAAGATATTTTTTGTGAGCTTTTGGAATGTTCTATGGAAAAGATGAGCTCACTGATCCAAACTAAAAGAAGGCCTGAGAATCAATGAAGAGCTTCATTAGTGGTTGATGAAATGTTTTCACCTGCATTGAGGGCCCTCCTAATTTATCTTAATACATAAACTAGAAATATGTACTGGAGCATAATATCACCATATATATATATATATATCACCATAAAATCACCATCAATTCATTAAGATTATCTTATATTGATCACTAATCTCTTTGCACTACGTAAAGCTAAAAGTTACAACCCACAGCTTTCTAGGAAGCTGGAAGTGCCCACTTCAGCATTTCATGTATTCACCAGGTATCACCACGTTCATGTGACCGTGACAAGGCTTTCTATATATATTTCAGAATAATATCCTAGGAAATACAAGGAAAAGCACCATCAGGTAGATGGACTGCAGGAATATAAGTGCTCGCAGCAGTAACAGGTATGTTTTTACCTTTGCCTCCATATCCCCAACTATTTTAACTTGACTTTTAGCATGCAGCTGCTGCCTTTCTAGTCAATGGGATAGAAGTTAACCACAGCACTTAAATGTTTTCAGGGTCATAACATTAGAATAATAGATATAATACTCTTCCTCTGAAGAAAAAATTCTAGGAAATAAATCCAAGGTCTTGGACTTGGACTCTATTAATATTTGCAGTGGCAAAAACTAATAGAGTACCTTCACCTCTTTGAATAAATCAAATATTATAGTTAAAGATTCACTATTAATTACATTTCCTAAGATAGCAGAAAGGATGTAGTTTATTTTCTATTTGCAGTAGGACTACAGAAATGCACAATCATTTTGTCAAGTCATGCAAAAGTCAGGAACTTTACCTACACAATTCAAAGTGACTAGATTTTAAGCTTCAACAACGCATACCTTTAATACACAGCACGGATGAAGTCAAAAGAAAAGAGACCAGGCAGATCTCAATTCAAACTGAAACTGCTATAGAAAGCAGCAGCTTTTCAGAAGCATTCCTCTGTCAGGCTATTGCACTTTGCTACTATCTCCTGATAACAATGTGAGATATGTTTGGGTCCTGGCACAGCTTACACTTATTTCAGTGAAAACTAACAGTGCTTTCGGGAAGGTGGGAAGATTCATGGAGACTTAACCTCACCAGAGAGAATAATAGAAATTAGTGAAAATGAAATCATTAATGGATGAGATGCTAGAAAATACATTAAGCTGAAGAACTGTGATAACACTTAGCTTGGCATTTGGCCTATACATGATGGAGCTTTAAAATCTGTTTGTCACTAACAGCTTACACATCCTATGGCACATGTCCCGTGTCCTCTAAAATGTTGCCGACTATTGTGCATGAGCAAATTCTTTCAATTTCTTAGGTTTTTTTTTAAAAAAAAATCAATAATTTTCGGCAAAAGAATGAAACTTACACTAATGGCAGTAACAGTATTTCTCCTCATATTTCATCAGAACATTTGAGGAATATAATTTTTTCCAATTAGTATGCGGGATAGATTTTACGTAGGAAGAGTACAGAGCACAGTTTAAATTAGTGAAATACTATCATATTTACTACATACACTGATATGAAAAATAAAATAAAGTGGTTTAAAAATCCTATGGGAGCAACAGAGTTATTATCAGTTACTTACTAAAACTTGAGTCCCATTTTAGGCAGAGACAGTGGAACCAGTATAGGAGGGCCTTGTACAGCAGCCTAACCCTGGCTGGGACTGGCTGCAATCCCTTCATCAGCCTTGCTGGAAGGCAGCTGTAGATGTCCAGGTGGTTCAGCTGGCAGACGGGAACGAGCATCCCGCGCTAGGAATGGCAAGAGCTGCCTGGGGATGTCTGCTGAGGTCAAAGCAGCAGCTGGAAGTTTCATGTTTGCCTGTTGTAGCTTCCAGCTGCAGCGCTGGCCATTACCCTGTATTAAATGCAGGTACTGGAACCCCACTTAACTTCCATCTTGCACACACGTGCACACAAATTAAAAATTAGCTTTCATTATTAGAAATGAAAATTGGATAGCTGGCTACAGCCAGCTAGGCCAGGCTATTTTGTTTCAATAAAGTGTACTACGTGCCTGGAAGTTCCAATATACACTTAAAAGTAATATACCAGAACTGTAAGTATAAACAACCCAGGGGAGTGACAAAATTGCAAGCATCCTGAAACCTTTGCCAAGGAGAGCTCAATATTGATCAGGGTGGGTTGTTTCCTCCTCGCTGCTGAGAGGGACAGGATTTGGCTGCTTTCTTGTTCCTTCAGCAGGGTCTTGGCCAGGCTCTTCTTCCAGGATGTTTCTCAGCACAGCCCAGCTCTTCCTGAGGCTGTCGGGGCAGTGGGACAGGCCCTGAGATCCCCCTTGCTCTGCTCTGTGAGGCTGCAATGGCTGTGGCTGCCCACGCTGCCCACGGCTGCCTCAGCCCCCGCTCACACCGGGCAGGTGAGAGACTCAACCGCGAGTCACTGAGGCTCTCAGACCCCAGCCAGCAGCTCCCAAGACCTTCCCAGTTAGGGCAAAACAAAACCTGGACGGTTTTTCTAGGAATAGAAAAATTGGAGTCCCCATGCGACAGCCTCCCCCTTTTAGTGGTCTTCTAAATATGCGTTTCAGCTCCCTCAGCCCAGCGAGAGTTATGTGCTGATGTGAAGGCTGTTGCTTACTGCAGCCACCCAGCTTTGGTTCAGCTGGGGCTGACATTGTTTATACTGGGTATGAAAGAGAATAAGCTACTGTAGAGCTCTCATATATATATTCTCAGTTGCTGTATTTCTAGCTTTTTTATACTTTTAGCTTTGTCAAAGCCTATACTAAATTCTCTTTACAACAGCAGTCTCTTGAGTGCAGCGCCAGCACATGAAAGAAGCCCAGAGTCCTGCTAGTAGCACCTCACACTTGCACAGCCAAGTGCAACAACCTGCACGAGCACCGGATGAGAACAATTAAGAAGACGGACACAGGAATGCTGTTTAATTCCATTTCCTAGACGCCTAGATCCCATTCTTACTTTGAAAGGAATTTTCATAAAAAATTTAAATTTAAATTTAAATTTTAAAATCCTGTCCTTCAAACACTAGTTAGGCTCCTGTTACCAGACAAGTTATAGACAATGTTGCTCACAACACTTTCTGTATATTAAGTGTTGACATTTTTGGACACCACAGGAATGGTCCAAAATGTACTTTTGGTCCCACAGGAACGATTAGTGTGACCAGAAAGAAAGAACAACAGCAGTCATCATCTAATCCCATTTTGATAGAAACCATCATGCAAAGGTTGAAAACTAGTGTCTTCACATGAGTAAAACTGGCTGCCCTGATGTGACTGATACTCTGCTGTTGAACTGAGACCACTGAGCTCTAAAGAGCAGGTAAGAATCAAGGCCAGCGAAGGGGGTGGGAGAGTTTCAAGACAGGATGTCCTAAGCCAGCGCAGTGAGGAATAACCCATCCTAGCAGAACCACATGGGAGGCACAGGGCTTCAAAGAGCTTCGTGAGTCGACAAAACACAGAATACATTCAGTTTAAGACAGCCTCCAGCTTCATGGAGTTACCGTCTGTCCCTGCACATAAACGAAGCAAATCTCTCTGCGCTGTGTTTATCAGCTCTCCATACACGAGGTTAAGAAGCCACTTTGGAAATTGCTAGGGCACCTCAACCACTACAGCCTACTGGCCTACTACAGCCAGTTTAAAGATTTTTCCCATCAGTTCTTTGAAAGCCAACAGGAAATGCTCAGCTGATGCATGCTTACATACACGTGTGGAGACGCTGGAGTCTGAGCTCCAACAGCTCACTGAGGAAGCCCTTGTCTCACCCTCTGCCAATTCCTGTGTATCTGAAACAAAGAACACACAAAATCAGGCCAATGAGCACTCCATCCATTCCCAGTGCTCGTGAGCTCTACTTCATGGGACGTAATCTTGCAATTTGTAGCTTAGAGTTTCACAGTCAGTAGATTCCTCTTTAGTCCTTACAGTGCTGAAAATCCCACGAAATTAAAGGCCCAAAGTACCATCCAGAGGCAAGTGAGTATTTGTGATGCACTCGCACGTACATTCATGTGTTGTTGATCTAGTGATCAAGTTAATAAGAGGCCTGTTCCTCCTTATCCAGGCAAACAGTTCTGCAAGTGTGGATGTAGAGATGCTAGAACAGATCCCATTCACATCCGAAACCCAGCCTAGACTGCTATGAAGAGCATTTCCCAAAAGAGCTTTCTGGAGCTCCTGCTGATACTCAGAATAAGCTGTATTGCAGAAGCTAAAGTGTAAAGAATGAGGAAACAGCTTCATTACAAGATGAAAACACTTAAACTTAAGGAACCGCTCACTGTTCTGCCAGGCTTGTTCCTTACCCTTGGGTTCTGTCTCTTAACAGAAAAAGAGACCTTACTTTGAACACAGTAGGCATTACACTTACACATGTTATTCTGTCTTCCTCTTTCTTTGAATAAAACTGGTTTAAAAATAAAACTATACCTCACACCCCTATCCTTCCACCTTGTGTGGATTTACCGGCCTCCAATACTCTCTTTCTAACACGTAAAGTTTTTCCTCACTGCCCATTCTTACATTTACATTTTGTGGCAACTCTGAACCTGTTCTTCCTCACATTTGTGTATTAAAGGCCCTTGAAATTAATCACTGTCTCTTCAACTCAAGTATCTGCCATACTACAGTATGAATGAATGAGTTCCATTAATATTCTGAGATGGCAGAGGTACTAAAGACAATTAGCTTAGTTTTCATGAGGAAAGTACCTGAGGGCCCATATTACTATGATTCTCCTAAATTGCCTTTTTAGATATATTGATGTTCCTAATAGCTATGTTTCTGTACACACTGATTTTATAGTGTTGCCCTTGAAAGTTTAAGTAATCCTCTCATTTCTTAACTGAACTGGAACACAGTTAAGTATGGTAGAATGACGCACAAATGAGTCTTACTGAGCTGATATAAATTATTCCCTTTAATTTACAATTTGTATGCAGTCACTAAGGAAAATTAATACTTATTTATCAAAACTGATCAGATGCCTCATATCTCTAAATCTAAGTGCTTCGGATTTAAAATTTGTGCTCTTGTTAAAATAAGCAAAAGAAGTCAAGGAAGTTGTAATGTGGTCTGTGAACTTGGACTCTGCAGCCCTAGGAAACTTCTGTGTAGGGCTGTGGGTGACACTGTGTAGGGCTTCCCCCACTCACCCACTTTGTGGCAGTGTATGGAGATATAGTGCTGTCATTCAGGTGTTAAAGTAAAGCACTCAACACCTAATAACACTGGCTGGTGTTATAGCGCCAACACCTAATAACACTCAGCAGTATCTTCAAAGTCTGCACACAGCTGTTTTTTTACAGGACCTCCAGCAGGCTCAAGGTTTTCTGAAACTGTCTCCCAAGGTCTAGCAGGACACTTCACGCATGTGAGGCTGGGAACCTGCAATCATGCGACTGGTTTGTTGCAGACCTTTAACTACTGCAGCGTAGAGCACAGCACTCCCAGCTACATCTTGTTCCAGACTGATTTGAAAATCAGAAAATGCACACCTGAGGAAAGCCAGACTTCAACCATAGAACCTGTAACTCTAACTGCCTTTCATATAAACTTAAGTGTATTTCTGGAGCTAATAGCTATTACAGATCATTGAATGCAGTGCACTTCTCAGCTCCAACAGCATTACCTTTCAATTGCTGTTTCCGTGCATGATTTTACTCATGAAAATATTTGGGTAAATAGAGACATTAACAATTTAACAGGGAATTCACCCTGCTTTATGTGTAACAATTTTAAGAATTTTTCCACATTATGAACTCAGATTTTAGTGCAGATTGCTTTTCTGCACAGAGGAATTTTACAGAGGCTATTTTGACATGCACACACATGTTTCAAAGCCAACTCACCAATGCACTCTTAAATTTTTGCAGTGATCTGAAGTGAACAGTCACTGTAGTGATTTTGTTTCGAATTAGCAGCTATGTTATGCCTGGCTTGCCATGAAGTAGCCACATCATGGAAATCAACTGTGTTCACAGAATCAAAGAATGGTTGAGGTTGGAAGACCCCGCTAGAGATCACCAAGTCCAGTCCCCCTGCTCCAGCAGGGACACCCAGAGCATGGGGCACAGGGCGGCATCCACGTGGGTCTGAAAGATCTCCAGAGAAGGAGACTCCACAGCCTCCCTGGGCAGCCTGTGCCAGGGCTCTGGCACCCTCACAGGAAAGA
>JAUBOD010000330.1:255229-272032 GCA_032353885.1 Nothura maculosa
ATGGCCACCAGTAATCCAGGAACTCGAAATCTAGCCAGTGCTAAAACCACGGTGTTCCCCAGCTGCTGAGTATTTTTTAATATGGTACATTAAGCTGAAATACTATTTAGATATTAAAAGCTATTTAAAAGGATGGTTCCACCTTTGAGTCCACATTAAGGAGGGGTACACTGGGTGAAGAAGATACACTGAAATACTTTTTAAAAGAGATTTATGAAGTCAAATGAACTCAGGCATACTCTTTTTATGTTACAATACAGCCACTATTAAATGTTATATATCTTAATCTTCAACAAGATCGGCAGCTTGCCATCTACATGCTGCAATTATTCCTATCTACAGCTTAACAACTTACATCTAAAGAATTGAGCACTGGTGTGAAGTTCTTATTATAGGATTTTGGAATATATTCCTCCCCTTGATGTTGCAGTTCATCTGTTAACTGCTGATACTACTTCTGAAAAAAGAGGTGGTCAGGTAATACAGATGTAGCACTGCCTGTGCCTACTATTCGCTTTCCTTTTGATATGACATTGCAGGGAAATAGTTTCAGCAAGTCATTTTAGGGGATTTTCAACGCCTCTGTTCAAATATTGCCACTCTCAGTCACAAAAATAAGAGCTTTATCTTTACTTGATTTGGGTAGAATTTAGTTTTTGTTTTCTTTTGCCACCCTTAGAAAAGGTGAGTTTCTCCGCGCATTTGTCCTGACTCTTTCCTCCAGGTCCCTCCATGGGCCCCTGCAGCCCCCGAACCCTGAGAACCGGCCGAGCGCCGCGGTTGTTCCTCAGCCCTCGGGGCCTTTCCCGTCTCGGCCTCACGGCTGCTCCTCAGCTCATGGGCCTATTCCCATCCCACACAGCACCAGGTGGAGGCAAAAATCTTCAATGGAAGATTTGGAAGAGCATACGGATCCCATTACGCTGCATAGTTCTGTAGTGAGAAGAAAGGTGACTGAAATGATACCAATCCAATTTTAACTCCGTTTACAGAACTGTAAAGGTGCAGAAGGTGTTTGATAGCAAGAGGAAAACACCTCTAACGCCAAATTCCCAATCCTGGAAGCCAGAAATATTCAATTCATCTCCACATATCAGGTATTCCTTCAGCTATGTCTCATCATTTTAATTACATATCAAACTGCAGCATTAAAGTAGTAGTTTTCAGCTTCCAATTTGAAGTATGCACCTATTAATTTTATTTAAACACACCAAAACAAAAAGATCGTCACCAAATGAAACTGAATTAGCAGACAGTAATTTTCGAAATAGAATACTTCTAAACCAGGTCATAACAAATTTCTAGAAATGCTGCTTGAAAACTGCCCTGCCATTGAATACAAACAGGGAGACCATGCAATCCACAACTTTCCAAGGATCAAATAGATTACTTTGCTAAATGCATATTCCACATTTTGTACAAATGGAAAAGAATAAAAATAGGAACTCATATCCTAGCATATTTTAATGCAGTGAGTCACTATTTGTCCAATGGACAGTAACCAAAACTACAAAACAAAATCTTGCCCTTCAACCACATAGTTTTGTCAACTTTCATTGTGTTCTCTCCTTACCAGAAAGATATTCATAAACAAACAACAGAGAAGGAAACATTAAAAAAAGCTTTTGTGTCTCAGGGAGAAATAAAGTAGCTGGGTTTGAATTCAAGTTCAAGAATCTCTTCTAACTGTTGCTAATGGTAACATGTTCCTGCAGATGAGACATGTTCTTGGTTGCAGGCAACTACATCCTAACTCTATGGAGCATAAATAAACCCCCTCAACCTCACCCAGATATTGGGAGGGCCAACTTCAATTCACATTGATGCTTGCAGAAAGCCACCTTGCATTCTTGTCCATCTCTGTTCTCTAAACAAACATGTTATTCCACATTAACTAACTGACACTAAACTAAGATCAGACACAAGGAACCATCAGAGGACGCCATCTGGATTCAAGAAAGAGCTCCTGTCTTTCCCCTTCTATCTTCTGGGCAGTTTAGAAGTATGGATCACTAAAATATTGATGTGTCAAAGACAAAAATTGTAAGAAATTAAATCAAAACACAGCAACATACATGGGGGGTGGTTTGGCAGTGTAGTGGAACATGCAGTGTTCTGACTTACTACTTAACTTTTAGGTATCACAGACAAACACAACTAGACAGAAATCCATCCTGACTTACAGACTCCAAAATATGCTAGTCACACACACAGCCACTCCATCTCCTGGTAAGGCTGACAAACATAAGGAAACCCCAGGGCATTCATCTCTTATCTACACTTCATGCTTCGTGTACAAGATGAAGCCCAACAGACAGCTGCAACTAACAGGGTAGACAGACACGTTACAGATCACCGTGAATTAGCAAGGGCAGATGTGGTCTAACTCACTCAGAAGCTGCAGTGACTTCCCTCCGAGTTGATTAAACTCTTCTAGACTAGCTTAACACAATTTAGTTCCACCTCATGAAAGGACGAGCACTTCAAAAGGCTTTCACATCTTTTCTTCTACAAGAACTGCTCACAGTATCAGTCATATTATTATCACTTTTTTTTAGCTGTCGCACAAATAATTTCTTCTGACGCATTCATCATTGGTGTTTTTGCACTGATACAGCTAAGAGCTGTTTTGGCTTTATGACACATTTCTTTGCCAAAGGCAAATTTCCTAGAGCTTTACTTTATTCCTCATTTCTCCTATTTTTTTTTTTCTTGGCCTGTTTCTTGTCCTCATTAACCTGTCGTTACTTTTGCCCTTAAGCTTGTGCAAATCAATTGTTTTTGCAAGGGTCTCCAAAGAACCTATGGTATAAATTAAGTACGTCACGCACTAGTGGAGTAAAGACAAAGATGAACACACCAGGACCCAAAAAGAAAGGGACTCAATGCAGCACAAAGAGATTTCTTCTCCATTTCCAACATCACTGTCTTATGAACCTTTGTTTAATACTACTTGATGTAACTACCTGAAAGGCACAGCAGGAGAATCTGCAGGCACCAGAAACTGTCTCCATTTCTGCCTATTATCCCTCTCTCTCTCCTTCTCTCTCTCTAAATATATATATATACATATGTGTGTGTGTGTGTGTGTCTGTACACATATATTAATCTATCATCCTAGAAAAAACTTTAGGGTCAGATGTTTCACTGTCTTGAAATTCTGGATTTGGGAAATAATCATCCTGGTACAGCCCCGAGGAACCCTGAATCTCCTGATATGTCACATTCCTCCGGAGGTCAAACAGACCAGCAGTGAGTCTGGGGAGGGGGGGAAAGAGTTTCAGAGAACCTGCACGTGAAATCAAAGGCAGAATAAAAAACATTATCTCACCTCATTTCAATCTGCCTCCTTTAAAGAAGAAATAATTTACACTTTTTTTTCCTGTCTGCAGTACAGTTTTAGCTGTCCTGTCAATTTGAAAAGACTCTTAAAAGACAATACTGGAAAACTACAGAAAAGTAAGATTTTTACATTATTCAAAAAGAAAAAAAAAAAGGCAGAAGAGAATTTTAGGTATTTAAAGGCAATAAGATTTGTCCCAATCTTTTATACTAGGAAAACACAGAACATAATGGGGTGACTCTTATACCACCACAGAAAGTCAGCGGATTTTCTGATTCACTGTATAGTAAGATAAAAAGATAATAAATTTTTAATTCAATTTTCATTGATCAATTCAACAGAGTGCATTAACATGCACTGAAGATAACACTAGTTTCTGAAGATAAAAAGATGAAACAAAATTGATGTTCAAGTATCATATCCACTAGGGCATTATTTTCTTTTTATTTCTCCTATTATTCCATTCATGTGGGAAGGTTGTATTCCCAGGAATTTCAAGGTAATTAGGGATTAATTTTTTCAAATGGTTTTGATTTGCAGGCAGAATTTCAAATGCTCTTATTAGAATCATGAAATAACCTTATTTGAAGTTATAAGTAAGTTGAAGTTATAAGTGTCATTCAGAAAATGGCTCATTTTATTCTGTTTCACCTATGTGAATCATGAATTCAGCTGTGTTATATGCAGTGAAACCTCTGAACTCCAAGGAAAAAAATACACACGAAATAGTTTATGTGAGATGCAAGAACAGGGATGCATGCACAGGGGTGTCCTCTCTCGTGCAATCACTATGTCTATCCACAAAATGCAGAGAACAGCTAAAACAGGCCTGGTCAGGAAGCTAAGCAGGAGCAAATAAAGAACAAAGATTCTTATTCTGTCTTCTCTTATGCTCAGCAGACAAAGTAGATTCTTTGAACACCTAAATTTTCAATTTATGAATTTCAGTTTGGGCAAAACTATGTAAAACTCAGAAGAAGAAAAAAAAATGCCAATATATCTACTTCCCAGCTCCATTTTCCCATTGCAGAGCAGGAGAGCAGGATTCCCTAGGAGAAACTCTAAGAGACTTGCTCATCTGCCCTGGCAATTAAGAGCTCCCTTGGAAGAGTTGAGGCAATTCAGAGGCTGGAGCTTCAGAACAGGAAAAACAGAAGCCTGAGACTCCTCATACCACAGGCACTTGCAGCTACTTGAACCACAGAAAAGAAGATGGATATCGTGAGAATCCTTATCCAAAGTAGCCCACACATATATAATTCTATATATATATATAATGGACTCTTTTCTGGTCAGGATAGGTGTGAAATCATCTGTGTTCCTTTGTTCAGAGCTGTTACTCTGATCAAACCAGCAAGTTCACACACACATAAATGGACTAAAATCTAACTTAAGATGGTTTTTAGCCTATATATGCCAACACTCAAATTCTAGATCTGGAAAGAATAGGTAGTTGAAAAAGTATCTATACTAAATATGAACTGATTTTTGAGGCATACTCTGTGTTGTCCTACAGAATCTCAAACACTAAAATAATGAGATCATCTTTGGCCTTGGGCTTGGATCCTTGCTTAGGTAGCCAAAAGACTTTATGAACTTCTACAATCTCATAAAAATCGATAGAAGTATTCATGAGACTGAAGTTATTTGCATGCTTAGGTCTTTTCAAAGTCAATGCTTTTATTATTTGGATTCAGGCTCCAACTTCTCAGTGACCAACCATGTCAGCAATGCGCTCAAAGAATAAGGGACAATTTATGCCTGTCATGCTGGGTTACAAGATAAAATGCATTCTTCCCCCACCTCCCTTTTTTTCCTGTGTGCTTAGAATTTAACAGCATCTTAATATACCAAATCAGTATGCCAGTGGTTTATGAAAATTGTTGAAGTATGCTTAAATCAACATTCAGCTCTTTAAAATTCAAAATAATTTACAATCAAAAGAAAAAAAAACTAGGAAAAACTTATCAAATATTCTTTTGGAAACTTCTGAATGTGATTTATGCACTGATGTTTACTTCTAGTAATATCAAATGTAGTGATTATTTTGAAAAAAATATTGTACTATTATTTTACTACCGTTAAAGCATCAGTGGGTTCCTATGTAGATGATGTTAAGAAGGACAAAACTGATAGAAAAGGAGCTTGTGTAAGGAAGTCACTAAAGACATTTGGAGTTCAAAGAGCCTCCTAGTAACCTCAGTGCACTAAGCAGGAGATGGAAGATACCAAACAGAAAGAGCGATTTGCTAATGGCACCGTGAGCGCTCATACACAGAACTCACTTGCTTCTCACACTGCAGAGCAGCTGGCAACGAGATGCTGCCCCTGCACAAAAAGGAACCAAGGCAGAGACACCTCTCTGATCTCTAGCCGAAGGTGGGCACCAGCACAACCATTACAGAGGAGCCAGTGGGATGGTGAAGTCTCATTTTCTAACTGCCTAGAGATCAAAAGAAGCTTCCACCTCTCACTATATCTTCTGTAACAAGAACTCGACAGCCAAGTGCTGCTGTCTTCTTTGGACAGGAGTTTCAGAGGAGTGGGAAGGAGGATGGAAACGGTCATTACCACTAATCACAGTAACTTATTCTGGTTGAATCTTTGGAGACTCTTACACCTTTGCACTAAAAGGTGGATACTTGCACTTGAAGAAGGGGATTTAAAACCCTTCCTAACAAAAAAGTAATACTTACAATAATACAGTTCAACAAGACAAAGTTAACAGGACCACATGTAACAGAGTGTAACAAGAGCCCTGCACCTGTAGCCCAAAAGTTTTCTTAATCACAACTAAACTTATATACCACCTCAGATCTTGTAGCAGTGGAGTAACAATAAAACCATCCCTATAGTTTCCTATTTTCTCCATAAAAAAGAGTAGTTTACAATCACCCTCAGAGAATGTCCTAGTTTGCACACATCCAGATATATTTACCTCTGAATTAAAACAGTAGTAAACATTGAACCAAGGTCTCCAGATGTACAGTAGCTTTTGAAGGCAGCAGCAGCATTCCTACATCAAACACATTGTTAGTATTTTCCCTTTGGCCTTCCTATTCTTCTGCTCATTCTTTAAAAAAAATAAAGAATTTCTTAATGTTAAAAATGTTATACTCTCCCTCTCTCTCTCTCTTTAGTTTTTCATTTAAATCACTCTGAAATATTTACTATCTGCCTGTGTCCAGTCCTTCAGGTGCTAGATAAATTCTGTTCAAGTCCTAAAACGTGTTCCAGTTAAAAAGGAAAACAAACTCATTAGCACTTCCTTTGCAACACACTAAAAAATTCATATATCTCCCCCAGTAAGGTCTCTTGCTGCTCAGATATGGCTGCTGCTCACATATTGCTGTCATATAGTCACCAGCTGCTGTTCATCATGATTTTCTCTCCCTAGCAGTGAAAAAAAGAGTTCTCTCTGCTCCACAAATGAGTGCCATTTTATAAGCTTCAAGTATCATACATAAAACCAGCCCTGATATTTAAAGAACTTTGTGTGTATAAAAAAGAAAAAAAAAAGTTATATAACAGATGATTTATCTAATTCTATTTCCAATTCCTTTGTATTTTATAAAGATCTGCCAAATACTGGATGGATATACCTTGCTCAGTATCATATTAAATTACTCATTAAAGATTTTGACATTTAATCATTAAAGACAAAGGAGAGATACAGCTATTATAGGACTACTATATTTTTCAAATCCCTGACCTGGATGAATTCCTCTGGCAAGTAAGAAAGGCAGGTACCAGCAGGATACTTCAGTGCGTCGGGCAGCATGATCCCTATACAAGCCACCTAAGAAGCGCCACAGAATTTGAGGGAATTCTCCAGCCCCAAATCAAGGGAACTACTCCAAGAAGGTCACACACACTGGATTTACCATTAGCAAAATTACTTACTCCCAAGTTCAGGCAGTAATAAATGCAAGAAGCCTGCAGCTACTGTGTCAATCTCAGTCCTTTAATAAAGATAGCAAAACGTCACAGAGCGCGTGAGGGGACTGAGAGTGCAGCCCCGTGACCACGGGGCATCGGGCTACCGCCTGCATGGACTCACTGTGCAACAGCTCCAGGTCAGATTCTTGTTCCTACTGCACTCATCTATTCCATAGCTTCCAACCACATGACCACACAGCTTCCAACTACAATTTCAAATACCTTTCTATCTTAAGCACCAAAATCTTCTTTCTGGGTAACTGATTCATGGGTAGGTGTTGTTTCTTGCCTGCTTTTCCCTGCCTTGTATGTACTCTCAATGCATTATTACAGCATTCCTGACTACTGTAAGTAACATTTCTTTCAAATACTTCCCTTCTCCTCATTATGCTCCATATTCTAGGTTTTCTCTGCAGTCTTGGCCAGGACCCTTCCTCCTTCTCAAAAGCAGCAGCAGCAAAGCAGAAGAATAGTGCACAACCATCGTTACCCTAGCTGTTTACTTTTGTATATACATTGGAAGTTTTTCTTTTTTCATCTGCTTTGTTACATGTTGTCTGTAGAAAATGGTTGAAGAAACAACTCTCAAATACAGTCTACAGAAATTGCCCTACGAGTTCATCTAGAACACCAGGAAATTGTCAAAATGTAGCTTATGTGCAACTAAATGCAATCTTCATTTATTTTTTTAAAATCTCAGGGTTTGTGTGGTGTGAGAAGTCATATATTTAATCCCGTGTAATAATCGGAATATGGCAGGCCATGACTGCAGAGGCAGAGTTCAGGCTGCTCACTTCATCTCAGCATGGATATCTCTTCACAGTCTAAATACTGCTGCAGGATTTTTTTTTTCATGTTTTTGTTTCCCTGCAGAATTGTTTATATGCTTGCTTTCTCAGAGAGCTTCAACACTGGGTGTGTTGTTGTCATTCAAAGTGGGAGTCTTCTAGTAGCTTTGGTATGTGAAGGAACATAAATAAAATGCTCTATTGGTGTTTGATTGCCAGTCCTGCAGCCTTCAGCGCAGCAGAGCATGAGGGGAAGAGCAGTTTGCTGCTCGCAGCACATCGCTGCCCTGCTACCTCCCCTTCCTACAGGGAGGAAAAGCTGCTCCATCGGTTATGCTCCAGAAACCTTCAACCTCCCTCATTAGGAAGTGTAACAGAGAGAAAGCAATCGCCAGAAGGATACGAAGGAAGACACCCTCGAGGAGATCTGATAGCTAAAGCAACACTTCTGTGTTATGCAAAATGTTTCCCTATATTAGGTAAGAATTGCATATTGAGCAAGACATGCAAGTGGATCTGGCATCTGTGTATTCAAGGCAGTGTTCAGGTGTGCTCCTGTTTCCAGTGGCACGATCATGATACAGCACTAAGTCATCTTTGTGACATTTGCTCTAACTCCAGTAACTCCAGCTATTAATGCTGCTGTTTTGTCCACAGCAAGTGAACTTCCCACAAACATTTTCTAAATTTCATGGCAACACACGTGCTGTGCTCTTCAACACCACATGCAACAAGTTCTTTGCAAACTTTCCCCTCCCCCAAGTAAATGGGGAGAATTTTAGCTTCTCTTTATTATGTGAACACTAAAACCTAGCATATGGCTGGGCAAATGCTGCTTCCAGTTCTAGTCCTAAAAGGGAATGAATTCTGGCTACCTCCAATGGATGATTAAAAACAAAAGAAAAAAATCTTCTGTTCTAGGAGACCCTTGGTCTCCTACCATTCTCCTCCTTTCTCCAGAGTACTTTCGACACAATCCCATGGTTTCCAGCCTCCAAAACACATGCAGTATCTGGCTGGCTTGTCAAAGCTTGAGTAGATGAGTATGTTCATTGAGAAAATTCTGTAAAATGATACACCAAGCCTTAGTAAAACAGAACCTAGTCTACCTAGTTTAGCTAAGATTTTCTCTGTCACTTCTCAATGCATATCTGCAGTCACTTCTTCACATTCGGAGGACACAAAATCAAGGTGTTTCCCCCTATGTTCTGCTAGAAGTAGCACACATACATATTTCCATGACAAGGGGAGCTACCTAAGTCACTGAGGGAGGTCTGCGTTTGAAAGCAGAGGGACTCCATGCTCTCAGGCACAAAGCACTCGTGGCAGCGGACGAAGCGTTCACTTGCTTTTTGTCCAAGGAGGGAATTTATCCTACTGCCTTGAGAAACAGATTACTGGATTACTTTCCTATAAACCATAAAAATTAGAAATTGGATGAAGTCTCATGCTCATCTCTCCTCCGAAACCAAGATGGGACTGGGCGCCAAGCACAGCCAAGGCTCTGATGTGACTCGCCCAGGTCTTTGCGACGACCCCATCGCAGGACAGAGGCAGCTCTCGAGCAGCTGCTCATGCCTGAGCTTGGGCCAAGGCCACGCGCCACCCCGCACCCAGGCCCAAGGCCGAGCGCGTCGCCCCAACGCGGCCCCGCTGCCCCTTCCGCCGTGCGCGCGATTCTGCCTCCCTCTAGCGGCTGCTTCGAGCAGCTCTTGCAACCTCCTCCTCGCTTTGGAACTCACGGATACACCCGGGAGAGGAACTGGTGGAAAGCGGAGCTCCAGACTTGGGAAACTTGGAGGTGCTCCGTTGGTTTCCTCTCTGGATGATACATCACACATTACCCGCTGCCGGGTCAAAAGAGAATGTTTCTGACTTTATGAAACTGGGTTTATATTATTTCTTACTCAGAGCTCAAATGCTCGAAGGCTTCTGGATATTGTGAATGATGAAAGTCCAGGTAGGAATAGAAAAAACTCTATGCAACTTTTCTGACAAATTACAGCTAACCAGGCCTGGTACAGCCAGAGTCCAATATCCTCTGTGAAATATAGCTGGTCAGCTCCAAGATTAAGAGACCTGAAAAAACCTTACATGAATAAAGCCCAGCAGTAAATAACACGATAGGCCCAGCTAAGCTGACACTACTGCTAGATATATAGGTAGACATCTGTTGATATTTTTAAGAAAAAAAGAGTTCATTACAGAAACAGCAGAGGCAACACATTGACAGTTCTGACTGAACTGTGCATTAACTGCAGCTGAGGAGAGGATATAGGAGATAGGGAGCACATTTGTAGATACATATGACTTTGCTTGGATGCTCATATTGTGCTTTGAGTGCCTCATGTTTCACTGAAACACTCTGGTTTTAAGAATATAACTAGAACCTTTCCTATAGTTAAAAGATGTTTATTAGATCAGTTTAATTTTGTATGTACAATCTTTCTAAAAGTCTGCTAAGAAAGCAGAATTAAGTTTGGGATGCATATTGAATATAAACTACTAAATAGAATAAGTAATTTTAGCAGCTTTCATGATAGGAAACCTTTTTTAATGAAGTGTCAAAGCCTCTGGCTATTTACAGTAGGCACCGAACATAAATTAATTTAAGTCACCATAGAAAAGTAAAATGTAAGGCATTAAGCTCTTGGAAACTGGTAGTGTCGATGATAAGAGAGGGTTTTCCCTTACGTCTATCTGAAATCCCAGAATAAAAAACAAACAAACAAAAGCTATTAAACAGATTTCGTTAGGACTTAGGTTGCGTTTCCAACAAGGCACAGGAAAAACTACAATTCCCAATCACCTATCGTCCAGTTGTCAAGGTAAAAAGGGACCATCAGAGTATCAGGTGCACAATGTTTATGCACAGAAATCTGTATTAGACAACCTCATTATTAGGGAAAGCTTCCAAAGTTCTGATATAGACAAGCACTGGCATGAGTCCAGGGAACACATGGTGGAACAGACTCAATGGTTTTAAAAATCAAGGTACATGAAAATGGGCTTACAGTGAATTGCAACAAGCGTTGGTCCAGCTCCCTAAACATGCCCACAGAAGCCAAGTTTGAAGTATCTATTCTGATTTCTGAGAAGAAAAGCAAAATTGATAGAATTCATCAGGAACAACTGCAAAATGCTATATTCAAGCAGAAATCATCAGCTGCATCATTACAGGATAAGGAGCAACAGTGGCTGTTTGGGAAAAGCATCTGTGAATGACAGCAGAAAATGCGGATGTGATCTAGTCCCTTCAATTCTCTTTCTCCTTGTGCTAGAAAAAAAAGATACATCACTATGATAAAAATACAAAAAAGCTCAATGCAAAGAATACTACTGTTATCACAGAAACGTGCTATGCTTACCCTGTACCCGATGTGGATCTTCCCCACGGTGCCCTGGGCTGAGCTCACCAGGAGGGGTGACGCAGACCTGCGTGTCTCCCTAAGAAGCATTTTGGTATCAAAACACTTCCAGTAAGTGATAGGATACGGTTAAATCTGGTTTTGACAGCAAGTAACAACACCGCAATGCAGAATAGCCTTAAATGCAAATGGTTAGCCCACAGTATCTTCGTGACATGTCAATAATAATGCTGATAAAACTGTAAACTCATGTCTAAAACTCACAGTTCCAGATTCTACAGGATCTATCATATATTTATTCACTTATCAGCATTAACAGAAGTTATTCGGCAGGTGCTTAACTTGGCAAAGAGATTTGTGTATTTACGTAGTCCAAAAAGACAAATGCACTTTCAGGTGTTAAGACACTTCCTAACTTACCTAAATGTTCTATATGTCAGAATGTCAGTTAATCTTGTGCAACATCTTAAAGCTCTCCTGAAAAATTGCAGAACTAAATGCCAAAATTAAGTAGCATTCTTTTTCTTATTATTTAGATAGGAAAGTGATAGATAGCATATTGGAAATAACAGAATCAGTGCCCTGAAGGCAAAAGTATTTCCCTGGATTTCTGTCTTTCAGAGTTAATCCTGAAAAAAAGAATAAGGTATGACAGAATACAGCAGAAGCTCTATAGAAAGCATCTTTCATATTGCCAATAATGATAAAAAGAACAATATGAGGTTCAGGGAAAATAACCAGAATAGCTCAGAAAGTAGACAAATATATGAGATAAGCCCTATAGGATTTGAAAATCAAGACTATAGCACCCATTGAAACCAAAGTCTGCTGAGTCATTTAAGGAGAGAAGAGATAGCACAATACTTTTTTTTTTTTAATAGGAGACTCATATTTCTAAAGGTCAGGATCTAGTCTGGGCTTCATGCAAAAAAAGAAAGATAATCGATCTCCCTGCAGTCTCAAAACACAGCTTTTTATTTCTTGCTCTTTATTACATGTTTTATCTGGTCAGCAGAAGAGATGAGGACTACACTGAAGACTCCTAAACGTGACAGCACTGAAGGGGGAGAGTTGTAGCAGAGCCCTGTGAGATGGTAGTGCTGGTGCTAGTTACAGGCTACATGACCATACGTGTCAAGCAATACAGACCTCAGGCGATGCCAAGCTTTGTTGAGGCTTGTTGTGGCCTCTCTGGAGCTGTGTTTTAGCTCTAACAGGAATTCTCTCTCCATCACTTCATGATCTCTGTACCAGCCATCAGTGGCCCTTTACTGATGATTAAATGAGTACTAGAGTTGGGCAAAAGCAGTTTAGCAGAGAACAAAACACATCCATCATCTACCACAGCCACCACATAGGGCAAATTTGGACCTAAGCAGGAAGTGCAAACCAAAGAAGCAGCAGCCATAGAGCTTGTGAGGAAACACAGGAAAATGAACCCCTGCAGACAAGAGAGAGAGGAGGCAGAAAGCACCGGCCCGGCAGGCGCCCTGCTGCCCTATCCCGCGTGCTGATGACCCCTCCAGCACCCACCAGGCCCCACCAGATGAAGCCTCACGAGCTAGAGGAGCACTGGAAGGACGAGTAGAGGATGGGTAGATACTAGAAATTGTAGCTGTATACAGTTGGACAAATATCAGTATCACTGTAGCTGGACTAATAATATTTGTTTTCATCATACTTTTAAGGCCTTCCTTCGACTAAGCATAAACTCTAGTCTTTTTGTGTGAGGTGTGTTTCTCTGGCCCACCAACTGCTCCAGTTGTAGTGCAGTAAGCAGACAACGTGAGCAACCCAGTCTTTTACTTGGAGGCAACCACAGCATCATTAATAAGTACCAGTAAAAAGAGCTTATCGTTAAGCTCTTGTTGGTAGTATCTTTTGAAGACATCTATATTTCATAAACAAACTTTGTATCTGTTTTCTACTCCACATGCAATCTCTAAATGTGAAGTCTTCAGCAATTTTCAAAGGGTTACACCTCACTTCTGAGTTCTCCCCATCATCTGTCTTAAAAGGTAAGTACTATTTCACCTTCTTTTACTCAGAAAACCAAAAGAATCATGCAAGGAGCATAATTCAGTAGTTCTCAAGTATATCTAGCTATACCTGCAGCCACAGAAAATTCACACTTGCTGCAAATCTATCTGATAAATCACTTGTGGGTTTTTTTTCAGCACAGTACCATGGCAAATACTAAAAATTCTCTAAGCTTTTTTGGCTTCAAGTAATTAATTGTTTAAGTAATTGTTTGCAATCAAAAGAACTGAAATACTTCCACAGAGGCTTAGGATCCGCTCTGTGTATTAGCTCAGATTTGAGCACATACTTGCAAGAGCATCTTACAGATCAGCCTGTTACTCTCATGACAATAAGGGATTGCATGGCTATACTAATTGCTGCCACGAGCTCCAGATTACGATAGTTGGGGTCCTTCTTGTGAAATGGATGGTAAACCAGGTTGCAAGACATGCAGATATTCCCCTGCAGTAGAGTACAGCTCTACTGCTAGACCGGACAGAACAGTGTATTGTCAAGTGAATACTGAAGCCGTTTTGGTCACCGTACAGATAATCGCGCTGTATCAACAACTGTCATTTCCCACTACCCACATTAGCTCTTCAGAGAAAATACAGGGTGGGAGGTTTTGAAATATGGATGGAAACAAAACTTGTTGCTTTTTTTTTTTTTTTTTTGAAAACTTGACCATTTTTGTTCTTAAGAACCATTTTTTCAGACAGGCTTCAGAGTTAGGTTGAAATAAGACTCTTCAGGTCAAATGTGAAGGCATCCAGTACCTGAGAAGTCCCCAGTTTCACTGGCAATAGGCTGCCACACCTCACAGCCTCAGCAGGCAGGCCCCTGGGCTCTCCTGGGGGTTTAGTGGCTTCTTTAGAAGCCAGCACCTGGAATTCACAATTCCAAATGAAATACAACTGCACAAACAGCAACTGTATGCTGATCATCCACCTTAAGAGTTTGTCCTTATGCAGCTTCCAAAAGCAGCAGCTACAAGAACTCTACAGAAGGCACCTGAATCTTTCCAGCTGGGAAAAGTCCAAAACCTCATTATTAAGCATATGCCTCAATAAAAATAAAATAAGACAATAATAACACCTTTACATGGTCCAAAGGATATTTTCTTATTTGAATAATAAAAAAACACTTGACAGCTGTACATGTCTCCCAGCTGTGACAATTGTTAATCAGAACTTAATATGTTGTCATTAGCAGAGAGATGTAAAAAGACAGTGTAAATATTTGTTCAGCAAATCCAGCACTTGACATAATGAGACATTCAAAACAGTGCAGCAGAGATAATTGTGCAATTGTGCTATTATTTGTTTAATGTTTTGTCTGGTCTACACTCCCCCTGCCAAGAAAGTGACTGCTCCTTTATTTCCTGGTGCTGTAATGGGAATGTTGTAAAGTGGCTGACGACAAAAAAAATCAAGACCTTCCATTTACCAGACTACCCACTGAAATGGGAGCAGTTAAGCATTAGTTACTGACATGCTCACAAATGCTTACAGAAATATAACAAAGTATTTTCCAATAGTCAACATTTGATACAACGCAAATCAGAAATGTAGCACATTATGTGATCAAGGAATATTTATACTTGAAACAAATTATTTACCTTGTATGAAAGACTGCTAGAGGCTGTTTCTATCACTGGAACTGACACTAACTTGTCTCCTTTTATCATCTTAGAGCATAAGGCTTGCTCCTACAGAGCAAATAAAAGTCCGTCTACGCAAATCTGAAGTTTCTGCAGTGTAAGTGAAGAAGTGAAGAATTAATTCATTTGTCACAATATTAGAAGGAACTTGGAGGGGCTGAAACAAATGCTACTTCTTGATGTACGCCATGGAATCTTCATCCACTTCAGGGTTTCAGCAACGAACCCATTTGTTTTAGATGTTCCACCTTCCCCTCCCTTGCAGACTGCCCTGACCATTTGTGCTGGAAACGTGTGGGGGCAGAGGCCGCCTGAGCAGCAGGTCGGTGCCGCAGCAGCCACCAGGGCCACCCAAACACGAGTCGTCCCACACAGAGCGCCGCCGAGGGGAGGCCGCCCAGGCCTCAGCCACAGGGATGTGGGATTCTGAGCATAAACTTGGGGGGAAAATGTCTGTTTTGTGCTTGTGCACTTCACTAAAATGAAACATTATCCATGTGCCTTTGCCCGCCTGTCTCACCATCCTCCTTCTTAACCAGGCTGCCAAAATACAGATTCCTATATCAATTCCAAAAATTAAATATTAGCTCTACAGTTTAAAACTTCACTTGTATTTCAATAGTGTTTCTTGACTATGGTGCTCAAAATTTTTGAAAAGGCTGAGGACCTGGGAGAAGCCCAACCCAAAGGAGGAGCAATTAAGAAGCCTTTCCACTCCGTGCAAAAACGTTTCAATCTGAGGCAGGAGGTGGTCCAGGTTCCCCCATAGCAGAGCTCTGATAGACCTGGCCTGAGTGAAACGAACTCTTTTTTAAAAGGATCATAAATGTTATCTCAATGCACAGTTTTCATATTTAATCACTGAATTTTGATCTAAGAGGACAGGAATTAAGTTACCAGAAAGAGCATCACTGAAGAGGTTGCTGAATGGAGCCTCTGCGTGTTAGTAAATAAAAAGGCATTATCAGTCTCTTTGTATTTATAGAAATGCCCGAGTGTTCGTGTTGCTGGACTCTTTTTTTCTTTTTTCTTTTTCTTTTTTTTTTTTTTGAGGGGGATAGAGGAAAAATGGAAATGCCCTCCTCATCCTGAAAAACTGTTTACCTTTGTTTCTCTGACAGAAAGAATTTCAAGATCACAGGAAAATAAGATGAAACAACACAGTGTCACATTGGAGACTGAGCTGCACAAAGAGAGAAGCAGAAAGCAGAGCTCTCCCCAGAAAGGTGACTTTAATAGAACTATTGTTGCAGAATGCCAGAGAGGTGGAGCTTTGTAATGGAGCTGCCTGGATCTCATCCTCCAGGCAAACACACCACAACATCATTTCAAGAGCTTGTGGAAGGAGGCACAGAGCACTCCTTTTAAGAGGTGAAGTGTCCAATCTGATCAGCAAGATAAAAGAGTGGGGAAATAATCCTGCCATGAGCTCAAATCACTATCAAATCACAGATCACACTAGCAGACCCTTGGACCTCCAGCAGATTCCTCCTCGCTTTCTAAGCCTGGCTCCACACTGGCTCAGGATTGTGACTCAAGAATCGCTATTTTTTCCCAAAGAAACGTGTATTTGTTTAAAGTGTGCCTAGATGTTAGTATAAGCATGCATGGTCCTTTTTCAAAGGCATGTTACACCTAAACTGAACAGTTTCTTTTTCAGATGGACAAGTCAGTTCTACTCAG
>JAUBOD010000330.1:306169-319132 GCA_032353885.1 Nothura maculosa
AAAGAATAACCATCGAGGTATGGGTACAATACTTAGTTATGGGCACTGAAATGACACAATAAAAATAACATAAAACAACAGGCTTCTAGGAGGCTATAAAATGAACAATATGCCAAAAAATGATAACAAAGTGAATTAGAGACGTAACAGCTGTTGCAACTGAAGATAAATATCAAACAGTTTTATGTATGTGTACGTCAAAACGTCACTATGCCAAAGCTGAGCAAGCACAGGTCTAACTTTGCCAAGAGCAGGCCATCTGATTTTAGAAAGGAGGACTCCGGGATGTGACATTCTAACACGGTCAATCTTTTAAGAGTTAACTTGAAAAAAAAAAAAAACAACACACAAAAAGCTAGAGCAAAGTAACAGACATAAAGCATAAATTCAGATTTCTAAATAGTGGGGAAAACAAACAAAGCAACTAAACCCTGTGAGAAACAGCTCGCCTGCAGAGAGCTGGCGCCTTAAATGCACCCCAGTAAGTGAACAGCAAAAACACACCACAAGGGGCAGAAGTCAAAGCCTGGCTGAGCAGGGTTTCAGATGTCAGTATTAATGGTGGGAAAGGACAGACCTGCAAGCAAGTCCAGAAACTGAAACATTCACCACAGGCTGCAACTTTCACTCTGTGCAATAGAGGTGCATTACAATCTGGGTTGGAAATACTTGCCACCCTTGCTGTCCAGGAGTCGTAGGAAAGGCCTGCTCACATGGCTGGGATTTTTTACATTAGACTCAGCATATCATTTAGTAATTTAATGAAAAACCTTTGGCTAAATCAATACTAAATGCATTCAGACAGATTTCATCTCTTCACTGCAAAGCGAGTTTTATTGTTGACTGTTAATTTACCAGAAATGAATGGTAAGACTTGCAAGCCTATTATCAAGAAAATAAATACGATTCGAAGAAATCTTAATCGTCTGGACTTCTCAACAACTTTAAAAATCTAAAAAGAAGAATATGTATCAACAGTTATGATAAAAAAAACAAGTTTGTGCCTAGCAATGACCTTAGCACATTGGCACAAAAGTGGAAAAAAATGCATTAAAAAGGCAAAGAAATGAAGTGTCTTGACATTTCAGGAACACTGGATCCGATTCCACGGAGAGCACAATGTTAAAAAGAATTCCATTTGTTTAGATCTGTGCTGACTTCAGCAGAACCTAATTTGAAAGGGAAATTAGCATTCTGAGTAGAAGGGAGATAAGCAGGAGGTGGATGAAAATGAAAGAAATTATCCAAATCAGGAAACATATTTGAAAATGAGCAGCTAATGATTTCCTATCTCGTACCAAATCAGGAGCGACACTGTCACCTGCGAGAGCAGTGCCCGGGGAGGAGGAGACCTCGCAGCTCTGTCTCGCAGAGCGCCCTGCTGCAAACGGGGTCCATGAGAGCTGCTCTCCGTGCCACACACGCACCCAGCGCCCACAGGAAAGGAGCCAGGGCACCACGGGAAGGAGCTCCTGCCGGCACGAGCAGGAAGCCTCTTGAGTTCCCAATGCTGGAAGTCCATGTGTCCTGCTCTCAGTGCACTGGTGCCCTGTTCTTTACCCTGTTGGGATGGGAGAGGATCATGGAACAACGGGGGGTGATCTCTATTTTCAGAGTACACCAAGTATGTAAGAACACTGTCACTTGGGAGCATTGCTTGCACTACCCTCCCCTTCCCTTTTAAATTTACCATCTTGTTTTTTCATTACCTTCTCTATATGTATGTTGCTTTTGACTGTAGCACATGCAACCACAGAATGTAAAGTGGGTGCCTTAGGAAGCACAGGTGTATGCAGAACTTCTTTCTTTAGCATTGCATCAAAGAAAGACACAGCTTGGACTTTAATGGCTTTGCATCTAAGGCTGCAACCTCCAGCAAAAGTCTTCCCAAGAGTACTCACAGAAGCCCTTTGCTTTTACTTTTTTAGTTGTTTGTTTCCTGGATAAAAATACAGGTTCGCTGCAAAAGAATACAATGAAGTTTCTGCGGTTTTGCAAATCTCTTCATCCCTTACTGACCCAACGCAATTGCAGAACCACTTCTTTGTAAGACTGCTAACCGGCACATTCCCTCATAAACCCCTAATCATTATTATAGATCGCTGGATATATTTTTGCCCTATGCAAACATATCGAGCTTAGTTACTCCTGGAAAAAATGTTATCAAGATAGAAAGAGGATTTAGGTAATTTTATCAGGTTAAATAAGACGATGAAGATGTCTGAGGTGTTGCATAAGTTACAATCATCTTCAACACTTCATTTTGATTGAAAGTCATATAAAATATGCTTATGTTTATATATATACATAAATACAAAAGCATCCTTCATTTATAGAAGGAGTGCTATTTGGGAACAGAACTACAAAGGTTTCAGTATTGTTTGGGAACTGGTATAGCCATAAGTAATACCAGAATAGTGCAGTGGCACTTGACAAGTAACAGATAAACACAAGGACACAAAATACATGGGAAAGATTCAGTCTAGTTCCTCTGAGTAAATTCATGATATTTAGAAATTGAAGTAAGTTAACATGACAACACAGAAAAAAGATGGACAAAATGACCAGTTTGGACAAACAAATTAAAAGTAATGATGGATTCATTCTAGAAAGAAGAAGAATAAAAAGGAATGGAGAAACTTAGGATCCCTAACATAAGCCTGACAGTGACTGTGATTCGAATCCTTTTAAAAATGAGATTAGTGAATAACCCTACCATGTGTTCCTGTAGCAGGTGAGCCTCGAAACTGCAAGTGTGTGCACCTCACTATGTGCTATATGGAATGTGAAAGAATTTGGATACTTCAAAGATGCGGAAATTAAAGGGGATAAAAATGATATTGCCCTTCTGGAGTTCATGGGTGACATCTTGCCAGGCTGACAGCATGTAGAGACCTGTCATAGCTTTTAATGGAATACACGGATTTCCCCTAATGCTCTGAGGAATGAAAAGAGCCCGGGTGTTTGCCACCTCAAGTGCAAGCTGGCAGAAAAGACAAAGAATCAGGTGAGAAAACAATTTCTACCTCTCCACTCTCCAACGCAAGTAACTGGCTTACACCCAAAAGAAAGCGAGTAGTAGGCAGATAGGGAACTGTGGAGATATAAAAGGAATATATTTAATGAAGATGAACTGAAGAAATGGTAGTGCAGGTCATGAAGGGAAATATATCCTCCAAAATATCAGGGGTAAGAAGAAAGCCTAAAAGGCCTCAATAGAGGGCACTTGGACACACATCTTTCAGAAGAAACTGGGAAAGTATAATCAGTACGAGTTAATGAATGCTCCGTTACCTTAAGATTTCTCTGGATCTGCAAGGAGACTTTCTGTCATGCAAAATGCAGAGAAACTATGAAAAGAATTACAAATAAAGTACCTCTGCGAAGGTAATGGAATTTTTAAGGCTTTGGAGTTTAATTCAAAGAAAGTAACTTGAAAAGTTGGACACTAAATCTTCATTCCTCAGTGAAATAAATTGTACAGGGAAAAGTATGCATCAATTTGAGCATAACTGTTGAGTGCAGAAGGCCAAGGAGAGATATAAAATGTTCACATGTAGCCACAAACAAATCCGAGGCACTCCATGATGGTAGCCCAGAATGAGGGCAGTGAAAAGAGAGGTATGTGAAGAAAATGCTAGATCAAAAAGGAGAGAAGATGAGGAAATGGAGACAATTCCAGATGATACAGCAAATTAAACATCTTCAAAGAGAAGAGATGATGAAATATATATTGAGGGAGACAGCACTTTAGCACAATAAAAGGTCCTAAGAATTCAATTAATCTGATTAGGGAAAAGAATGAAGAACAGTGATGGACAAGAAGTGCAGGACAGCTGAAAGCAGCTCATTGCCCCTGTCCTGTCACTGGGCACTCCTGAGAAAAAAACCTATCTCCTATCCCCCTTGTGTTAGTGTTCCCTACTCCTTGCCCTCAAGCGTTAATCTGTGGTGTCTGGAGCTCCTGGAGCTTCCTCTCCTCGAAGTTAAGCAATCCCAGCTGCCTCAGCTTCTCCCTGCCCTGTCCAGGAGATGCTCCAGTCCCTTTGCCGTCCCCACGGCTCTTCCCCATCGACATGGGGCATCCATGTCTCTCCTGGAAGCCTGGAAGTGGATGCAGCCCCACGGTGGCGGCCTTGAGAGGAGCCAGGAAGGTCCATCCCCTCCAGCCTGTGGGCAACGCGTGTTCCCAGGCAGACTGCCCTGGTTGGTGGTGGCCTCCTCTGGGCAGCACCTTTGTGCCAGGCTGGCTGCCAGTTCACACTGTGGCGTCTATCCTGGTAACGCTCCCAAGGATTTTCCTCAAAGCTCTGAAAAACGTTAATGTTGTTTAAAAAGAAAATCCAAATTATTCTGCTATCAAAGAGTTGCATGAGCTTATGTCCAAAGGCTTGGACATCTGATAACTAAAATTGCAACCCTTACTTGATGACATTAAAGAAAACTAAAAGCAATTTGGGGCCTTTAGATGAGACTTCAGGAATCTGATCCACAACTGTTACTCTATTCTCTCTTTCTCTCTCTTGATTTGAAATTTGAAAAGAAATTCCATCCTGAAAAGAGAAGTTTTTCTGACACTAAATATCTTTTTAACTGTCGTTTTCCCTGAAAAGGTCTATTTATTCAAGCATCTGCCTATCTAATCAAATATTCACTATCATTCAAAAATATACTCCTGAAATCTGACAGCATATTCTTAACTTCTTTTTATGGTATCTTCTATTCACCAAAGATGGAAGTTCAGACTATTAGAAAATCAATAACGATTTGTGGTTTTCTCTCTCATTACATGAAAAAAATACTCATTTCCAGTTCTATGATGCTCATCAAATTGGCTAAAGAGCAATTAAAATTGTATTAAGACTTTTAGCATTTGTTTCCAGCTAGCAAATCTCGTATTTTTATAGTCACAAAGCTCGATTACACCTTTAGCTCAGTGATTAAAAAATTTAAAAATGGTTTATATTAATGAGCCTCAGAATTGCCTTGATATTCTACAGCACATTCTAACTCATATCATGTTTTGTAAAATAAGTCAGAAAGGGAGACAGAGATTTAGAGTATCATTCAAATTCCCATTCAACGTTAAGCAGAAAATGCTGATGATGGGAAGGTTGTTAAGTGTTCTGAACGATTCTGCCCACAACTATAAGTGTAGTATAGGCAAATAAGCAGTTTTATTTCTATCACCATAGAAAACAGAAAACTCGGATTTCTTAAGAAAGTCTCCCTAAGCGGGTACTTAAGCCCAGAGACAGATCCCTGACAGGGCTGTCCTGCTCTGGTATCCACACAGATCAGGCAGTGTCACATGTATTTTACTTCTCAGAGAATAAAGGGAAAGAGGATTGGAATTTGACATGTTCTTGTTTTGATCTGCATTTTGTAGGAAAACCTTTGTCAGTTCCTCACAATAAATATAAATGACTACTTTTTTTCTCCCTTTTTTCCTCCCAAAGACATGTCTTTTGCAGTCATGTCGTGTTTGACTAGCAGATTATGATTTATCTTTCAACTGTTCCTCAAGAAGATGGAAAAAAATCCCCAGGATTTCTCCCATACAACTGAATGCTTTTGTTCTCACTCCCAAAAGAATGTCATGATGAAATGATCTGAAAGATTACACTCATGCTCTGCAGATGTCAAACATCTGCAACTTCTGATTTTCTGAACTTCTGATTTAAATGAGGAACTATGTTTGATTTGAAAAATGTTTCACAGTAAAAAAAAAAATAAAATACACTAGGATGTGCAAATTAGTTCTTTTAATATGCATACTGAGGTGCAAATTGACTGCTGGCTTTAAGGCATCTAATTTAAAATATATGCTGTTATGTTTTTAATGTGTTCTATACTCAATGCCTTCATCTGATCTCTGTAGCCTACAAGGCTGAAATCAGGCCAGGCATAAAGACACGTACTCTTCAACTTGGGCTAATAAATCAGTAGCTTAAAAAAAATACAATGAAGTACTACTCATACATAAAAATTTATTTTAATTCTCTATTTTCATATTCTGGTCTTCTAGAATAACTTGTGAAATTATGAACTGGAACTGTATGAAAGCCATAGAGCACCAATCATGGAACTACTACTAATTTAACTAGAAAAGACAAAATTTTTAAAATAGTATCTTTTTAAAAGTATATGCCACTTCCCTGATCCATCAAAAAGCTGTATCCCAGTAAAATAAAGGGACAAATCTCAGGCACCCAGGCCAAGTTCAGTGATTATGCCAGGACAGTCACCCCACAGCTACAATTTCACTCCAGTGTGTGGCAGCCCAGACAGAAGGTGTTAAAAACTATGCTTATTATATAGCATTAATGCTTTAGTACATAAATAGGAAAACTGCACTAGTAATCAAGATTGTGTTTAGTCCTCTCAATGCATTCTGATCCCATTTCATCTCTGCAGCACTTACTAGTTATTCTTTTCACCTCCATCCCTTGGAGTTAGTATCCACCTCTACTTCCAATTCCTGCCTTCCCAGAGGCCTGCAACGTCACTGTCAGACATTCCTCTTTAGAACAGCTCCAAAGCAAAGGCTCGATCTGCCGTATCAAACTTTCTGCCACCTCTGGAGCATTCAGCAGTTGAGGCTCTCCATGTATTTATTTGTTCAGGCTCTGCTATTGCTGCAGTCTCTCCTTCTCTGTGCATACAGTGCAGCAGCTGTGCCCTGGGGTTCAGCCAGCTTTATACTGCTGCATCTCCTCTGCCTGTCTCCTTTCCTGGGACAAATGTATCAGGAATGCTTAAAACCTACTTTGCCTCCAGTTCCTGTTTTATCAGTTCAGCACTTGAGTAAACAATGTGAGAAATTTTCCCTTTCTCTACAGGAAAAATACCTTGCCATCTGTCTCCAGCCTCATATATGTCAAAGTATTTATGAATCAATTTGGATGCTAGCACTGTCCCACCAAAGAACAGACATTGCGGGAAGGCTGATGCAATGTGAGAAAATGAAGGGAAGGCCGTACTGTTCTAGAGCCTAGAAAGCCCATAACCTGCAACCAAGGCTCTGGAAACACTGATGCCTTACTGAAAATGGTACACGCATGCGCTCAACTACAAACCTGTTCTGAAATCACCAGAACTGCAGACAATTTTCTTTGAACATTCCTCTCTGGCAAAGTTGCTAATGTAAATAAAATCGTTACCAGGAGAAAGGAGATTATACTCCATGGTAAAACATACATATACATACATATATACATATATATTTTTTTCCTATGTGGAATTAGCAAAGGAAGGAGAGAAAAACATCAATTAATTCAAGCAAAAACACTGATGGTATGGAGAAATCCACTATACTTTAGTAAGGAATCAGTCTAAGAAAGGATAGCAAGAACCTGGTCAAGACTGGTGTGTTTTTGTGCATGCTGAAGTAATGCCTAACTTCTGGAATCTCTGAATCCTGCACTCTAGGGACCTGACGAAGTCGTCGGTATCAGAGAAGGACACCTGCAGGGTGCAAGGCAGGAAAGGCTTTACATATCCAGACTATTTCTGCTGGTTACCACTTAATCTGGTCGCCAAGAAAAGCTGGACAATGACACCTCACTGCTATGATAGTGACATATAGAAAGTCTCCATCCAGGAAATATTCCAGACAAATAAAGAAGAGATATCCTAGTAGCAGGTTTACACTTAACATGTGGGACCTACATATCCCACAACTTGCCAGCTGGCTATGACTTGGTTCTTCACCTGTTTCCAAGGGAGAAGTTTAATGCAGCCCACAAGTACAGAACAGGTAAGAGTTGCTCTAGGGGCATATCTAAAATACTGCTTATGTGGTCATTGTTACAGACACTTTCTTCTAAGAACCTCTGGAGATTTTTTTCTTTTTCTTTTTTTTTTAATTTCTGTTTTGTTTGTGTGTCCTGGCAGTGAGGGAGGGTACCTCCTCATGCTCTGATACAAGCTCTGCTTACACTGTGATCAGGCACTTCCTCCTCCACAGGCTGCACTACGACATCTGCTTTGGAGCTCCCCATTCACCCACAGCATCATAGGGACCCTTCGGAAAACCGCCGCATGCTCCTTAAATTTTTCTTAAAACAAAAGAAAGAAAAATCCTACACTTTTTGTATCAAAAAATGAACATTTTTTCCCATCTTCTAGATCTCGAAATTATTAGTATCTTTAGAGGATATTTACAAGTTCCATACATGTGATCCTTCAAGAATTTAGCTCTGATGAGAAATGCCAGCAGCTCTCTACCTTCTTTCTCCTCTTTTCCTCTTCAGAACAAGTAATTTATAGCCTTAAGGTCTTTTCATTAGAGACTCTGCCTGTAGTACGCAGCACAAAAATGTCTCGATCAAAATAAATTCCTTCTGCAGAGCAATGTCCATCCCAAAGGAGCTGGGAACTGGAAATCCCAGAACGCCCTTTTTCAGAGGAGCTTGAAAAAAAACAGCCCAAGTGTCACTATGCTAAACACACTGTTCAAAGTATCTGACTGGCTTGCAATGCTACTCCCACATTTTTCACTGTCTTTATTGTGTGCTTCTTTTTCTTTCTTCCTTTCCCACACCACTCAAACAAACATTTGTCCTTTTTAAGAGCTCTCGTCACTGCTGTACTGTCACTGTTTAGTACATGTCACACAGTCTTTGGAAAATAAAGCCTCACCTTTTTTTTTCTTATGGATCACTTTCTTAATCATTTTGGGATATTGTCACTAAAACATACAACAATAAATTCACCATTTTCCTTTAACAATACAATGTTACAATGTGGACTTAGGCACAATTATTGACTCTTCTGTGCCCCTGTCAACTTCTCTGAAAAAACGGCATAATGTTATTGCCTTGTGTGTAAAGCACTGGGTAAACATTACACAGGGCTCCATTTTAAGGTTATTTTCACAATTTTCTGACCCAATTTTAAGATGAAATCTCTACAGCCAGAAACATTTTTCCTGAGAATACAGAAGAGGAAAAACATTTGTGAGATATAAATCCACAAAAACAGTTCCTATATTCTTGCAGATACACAATTATCTCTATGTCTCCTGATCTGAACGTCACATGGTTCTTGATTATCACATTTTAAGCAGAGCCTAATCATAGTCAAATGACCATAATTTGACATGATTTTGATAGTACACATGATTCTCAAATAATACAAATAAACATTCTCTTTCTGTCTTTCTAATTCTCCCTCTTTGTCATTAAAATTCCAGGAAGTGACTTTTCATTAAACCTGGCTGAACAGTCTCTGCCCCTCTTTCTCTCACGATTTCTCGCGGCCGTACGGAACGGGTTATTTTCCTAATGCCCAGGTGTTGTACTCCTGAATAACAGATTTTCGCCCTCACTCTACCATGTTTCAGTATTTTTTCACAACCCTTGAAAAACAGAGTTCAGAACAGAAAGTCACCTCCTTATTTTAGGAGAAGGGAAGAAACATTTTCTCTCTTCTCTGCTAACATGGTTGGACACGTCACATGCCTATGACTATTTACTGTTTAAGATGTCTCCAAAACTCAGGTTTCGGTGACAATGCACAGAAAGAGAATAGGATAAAGTGCCTCCTGGTTATTTTAAACAAGATATTCTATGGAAACTGTAACATGATAACAGCACAGAGCAGTGTATTAAATACATATATATGTATATTTGGTTTTGTGTGCTTTATGTGAATCTGATAAGTGCCTAAAGCAAAGGGCAAAGTAATTCTTGTGGTGAAGGAAGAAGTCTTCATGAGCCCAAACTGTGCTGGGAAAAGCAAATCTAGCAACATTAGGATGAAAATGAATGCATGAACTGTGGAGCATGAAAGCCAAGGGTACTGAGCTGCTCACTTCATCCAAATCCAGAAGGTAACACCATGAACTGTGATCAGTACAAGAAATGTTCCTCCTGTCCCTGTACTGATGACAGACCTCAACAGCCCTTCCTGCATTGAGCTTCCACGAAGCAGCTGGAACAGCGCAAGTGCCTGGGCAGATTACCCTGAGTGCGACAGTCCTCTTCCAAGAGCGATATTCAACTGAAATGGTGGTGTAAAAATGAGCATTATGTAGATCAAAACTGTATCCAGAGATAAAAACTGTATCACAGATGGTGAGGTTTGTTTGCATTTTTGTCATGAAAATAAGCACAATGGAGACAGTAGGTCCATAATGCTGCTCATTCTACAGTGGTACTTAAAGAAAGATCATTGCTTGAGGAGGGTAACAAAAAGCTCTCTCTTAATTTAACATTTCTTCTTTGTTATGTGTGACTATGTAGGATACTCCCATAATCACACTTCTGAGAAGAAAATCTCAGCTGGATTCTTTCATATAGCAGTATAAAATAACACATTATTACAAATACTCAATGCTGGTCTATTGCATTCTCTGTATTTATCAAGATCTCAGCAGAATAGATACTTTTACAAAGAGATTGACAAATTCCCATTTTATTTCAGTAATTTTCAAGTTTCCTAGAGGGAATGCTGAATGTAAAATAAAAATGGCACATTACCTCTGGTTCTTCAACTGTAAGAAGCTGGAAATAAAATTCCTCTACCTACAGCATATCCAGATAAAAACAGTTTCCAGAATATTTTAAATATTAAAAAGCAAGAACTCTCTGCCACGCTCAAAAGCCCCAAGTACTAGATCCTCCTAGGAGTCGTTTTGTGCATCTCCACACCTGGTTTATTTGCCAATAAGTATCTAACAACAACACTACAAAGGTACAAAATATTCACACAATGGATAAAAAAAATCCATCCTTTCTCCATGGTTTATTCCTAATCTACTCTATTTTCCCCCTACTTGTCCACAAACTGAAGTGCAAAGTGATTCAGTCCTGTGGAGGGAATCAGAGCCTTCAAGTTAGGATTGTCTGCCTAGGCAGAATGGCCAGAGGAGCAACAGTAGGACAGCAACTCTGCTATCAGGTTTCTGAAATTTGCTCATGAAATACCTTTTTAGGATTGATACTCATTGAACACTGCTACTCATTAAACATTTTAATTTCAAAATTGATTGATCTCTTGTGGAACTCTAAAAGTGAAAAATAAATGCTAATTTGCATTGTTCAGTTTTAATGTCCTAATATGGAATGATGATAACATGGAACAGCAAAGACAATCTATGCAAATATAACACAAGTGCAGTACAAGTGAACATTTTTATCAGTTTCTAAAAAAATGCAAATATATCTTATTTTACAATGAGAAAAACAGTGACAACGCGGACAAGCCTATTTGGTAAGTAAGAAGAATAATTATTGCTTCCCAAAATTATGTTACTCTAAACCTAATGAGTAATGCTGAACCTCTGTTATCACCAGCTGCATTGCAGTAAATGGCAATATTTTCCACTGCAATCACTGCTTCCTCTTTTATCATATCCTCATTGAAAATACTTATTCATATGTATTTTACAGTCCATCACGTAACAGGGACAAAATAATTACTAATCCTAGGGCACTACATGAATGAGTGTGACTTAGTTTCTGTGATTCTAAGCTTTTATTCCTCAGAGAAAAAGAAAAAAAAAAGAAAGTAAACAGGCCGTTTCCCTGCGCACCTCCCTGTTTCCAGACAGCTCTTGCTCAGTGCAGGGCAGGACTGCTCTGAAGAGAACAGATGTTGGGGTTTGCTCACCAGCCCTGTGCTCCTTTCACCTTTTTTCTCTCCCAGTCCTAAGTGCCAGGAACAAGGGAGGGCTGCATCGCAGCACAAAGCGCGGCACATAGGCTCAGGTTTTCAGGGCAAAATGTTGAGGTTGTGCTTTTCATCACCTGAGAAATCCAGGATAGACGAAGAGAAGCCTATAGCATGTGACAAGCTAAGCTGGTGCCTCTGGAGTAGTTCCTAAGGGGAACCCTGCCCAAATCTGCAGCCAGCCTTCAAGTTAAGGGGAACTTGTTTCTCTCCTGGAGATGGGGACAGGGGGAAAAAGTGACTGGGAGCTCAGCCTTCTCCCACTGCACAGACACGGCCCGTCACTCCAGTTCTGTAACTGTATACGCATGAAGGCTGCCCTGCAGATTCTCACCATGCTGCAGCTACAATAAAGATGAAATCCATTTCAATTAGTCCTATCTTTTTTATTCTATTTTATTCTAAGACTGTCAGGAAAGATGCTCCTTCTCAGGCACATAGGTACTGTTAGAAATGTCATGCAAGAGATTTTTGACCCTCCTCTTGTGTAACATTCTGGAATGCAAGCTGAGGGCTGGAAGAAAGAAGGACAAGAGATTTGTTGCTGTTTGTTCTTCATATTGACAAAAGGGGAACATTCAAGTAATCACTGGCAGTTAGAGACAGACAATACCCTGCAAAACTGAGGGTATATCAGAGAGAGAGAGGTCCATTCCCTTCCGGATGGGCCATTATATCAGTCACAGAGCCTTAACACCCGTTTTTGATAGGAGTCCTGGAAACCAGGACTTAGCTGAAGCAGATACTTTGCCAACAGAATCTCAAGCACTCTTCTTCCCCTGAGGCTTTCTAAGCCCTTTTTAGGGTTAAGATGCTAACTGGCTTTTTATCTTTAACCTTCAGGTGAAACAATAAATTCAGGCTTTTCACAGTAACCTTCTCCATGAATTGAAGGGGATTCTATTGCCTCTCACACAAGCATGAACTGCCACAACAGGAGGTAAACACTGCATATCAGCCCTGTCACATACCCATTCCTTAGAAATACCATCATCATCAGGGAGAGAAGGCCCTCTGAATTTTTGAGCGCAACTGGCAGGGCAGATTTAGCCTGAACAATGTAAGAAATGTCCATCTAGGCATAATTTTGTACCTAAAACTCCTTCACAATGTGTGGAAAACACACAAGAAGTTTGGGCTTGAGCAGAATGCACACCACAAGCTGGTATCTTTAATGAGCAGGACAAAGGAACCCAGACAGGTGGGAGACTGAGTGGAGCCAGGAGTAGGGGAGAGACTGCGGGGAGCCTGGAGCGAGGGAGACACAAAGGAGCCAAGTGACCTGAG
>JAUBOD010000330.1:359306-372384 GCA_032353885.1 Nothura maculosa
CACCTTCTAACTTGAAGGTGAAATGGGCAGCTAACATGGGGTGTGGATGTATGTGTAAATATATATTGGCTGTTTTTCTCTGAGCAGTCTTTGAATGATGGGAACTGAGCTGGAAAGACTCTTTCACCTGCCAAAACAAGAGGTGCTGCTGCTTTCCTCACTACACTGCCTGTTACTGTCCTCCAGAAACAACTGGGAAACCTTGTTCCACTTTGGAAAATGCAGCGGAGGGAAATGTTTTATTAAACAATTAGACTTAAGCTATGCAGAGATTACTGAATGAGATTTTCTTCTAACTGTCAAATGTGAAGGCAGAGAACTCTGTGCTCTGCTCCCTGTGCCCAGCGCTGTGTTGGGGAAGGCTGCGCAACCCTTCCCCGCCTTGGTGCTGCTCTGGGGGCTGTAGGGCTGGCAGAAGCCGGAGCAAACCGGTAAAGCAGCTCCCTAGAGGTGGCTCCATCCCCTGAGCTGACTTGGGGAATGTGTTCCATGGGCAAGAAACACAAGATGTGGACGTCGACTGTTGGTGGATGTGTTCTAACAGCTCTCCTTTTGGCCTGTGTTTATTATAAATACAGTCTCCACTGTTCTCTCAGATAACTGCTGTTAAACTTTTTATCCCTTGAACTAAGGTAGAAAGCTGGATAGTGACAAAGATATAAGAAAAGTTGGAATATTCATCTTCTTCCTGGTAGGTCTGATCATGTGTCCCCGAGTTCTGTGCTTGGCTTTTTTGGAATTATGCTTTGGATGCCTTTGGATACTTAGAAATGATTTGTTGGAGAGCTAGGCAGTAGTTTGTCCCACTGACCTGATTACTAAGGATTTTAACACTCAGAGTGGGGAGTGTAGGAGAGCGGGAGGAGAGGCCTGGGAAAGGATGATTCAGGTTTATTATCACCAGCCCATCCAAAGGATAAAAGTAATATCTATTTTTAAAGAGTAGAGTTTTGGTAATGGAGCTAAACTGGGATTTTTTTAAATAACAGTGGTATTTAACGATGAATCTTAATCTTGTTTATATTTGCATTTTTGATCTGTTAAACTGAAATCTCTCAATATAAATGGAATATCTTTACGTAATGTGAAGAAAGGAAACCATAAAGTACAAACCATATTTATTTTTTTTATGTACCATCAAATGCTGAATTCATATTGGTGGGTTTTTTAAAAAAAACTTCATTTTTGTGTTTGGAATCTTGTACTGTAGTGTGGGGAATGGACTGAATTTCCTCTGCTAATTTCCATCCTATTTAATATTTTCCAAATAGTTAGCTAAAAGCACATCCCTGGCTTCAGGCTGTTTTTCTATAGTGGTCTTGTGTAGCGTTAGAGCTCATAATATGTCTAGTTCTATCAACGATAAATGTTTTCTCAAGTAGCTTTCTCTCGGTGGGCATCCCATGTGAAGGCCAAACGTGGTGTTGCCAATGTGGGATTAGAAAAGTGTATTTGCTTTAATCCCTTCAGCAGCCTCTGCTGCTGTGGTGGCCTGTAAGGAAGACTCATACATCAGCTACAGCCATGGGCTGGGGTTGGGCACAGTTCCTGTTACCTGGTAATGACTGGGTTGTGTGGATGGGTGTCCTGGCTCTAATTCTGTGAAGGGTTTAAGTCTAGGGTAAATGCACAGAGCCCATGCCTAGACTGCTACTCCAGGGAGTTAGCTCAGCTACTGCAGGCACTTGGTCTTTGACCTGATGCCCTTGTTTCAGGCTCTGGTGCAAAGGATGAGAGCCATGATCTGAACCTTGGAATACAGGGGGTCAATTCTGTTTGATGTTGTGTTAAGAGTTGCTTAAAAGTTTGAATAGATCTGAAGAAAAGCTAGCAAAATAGCACATAAAGCTGGCTTTAATATTCATTTTCTCAAATTTGGAGTCTGCTAAAAATTCCATAGTAATATGGAGCACTGGAAAATGCTTACAGAGAGCTTCAGAGTTTCTGGAGTAGGGAGCAAGAGGGAGCTCTGAATATTGTTCTGCTAAACACTATGACGAGACTCAATAAGTGTATGGACCTATGAAACCAAACTTAGTGGAGATCAGCTGCTCTGGGTGTAAATAGGTATTCAGCTCATGTGGCTTGTTTTCAAAAATGAAGCTGTTATATCATGCCCTTTTGCATAGGGTACTGAGGATGATTTGGCTTTTGCCTCCTTGATTTGTTTGTTTGTTTGTTTTTTAATAAGCATTATGTTAATTCTGTAAACTTGACCAGGATTGCTTATACTGAATCCGTGGTGCTTGTAGGTCATCCTGATCAGCATTTCTCCCTTCCAGGTGACCTGGAGCAGTGCTTAATAATAAGGTGGCACCATTCACGTCACACTTTAATATTTATAATATCCTGTAAAGCCCCTGTTGCCGAGCAGAGAGGGGAGAGATGTTTTCCAGCACGCTCTACATGAATTCACATCTGGGATCAGAGAAGCCTTGGAACTGGCCAGGCTGAATTTAATGATTGTTTTGAGCTTGTATTGTGACCCTCTACATCAACATAAAAACTGTTTTGCCAAGAATCGTTACAGTGTTGGAGTTAAAGCAATTTAATCCTGCTTCCAGGAGGCTTATCTGTCTTGCTGGGTCTTTGAAGCCTCCTTTAACTAAGAGAGAATAATGGAAAATTAACAGAGCTGCTGTGTGCGTTTTTCCCTCTGGGAGGATAAAAGGGTTGGTGGTGACCACATCTAAAGGCAAGATTCCCAGTGTTAGCTGATGCTACACTAAATTAGTTTGTCAATGAGAACCCTCTTTTTTTCCCCGTTGTTTGCACTGGAAGCAGAGTTAAACTGCTTGGTTTCCATATTGATGTTCCTGTTAAAAGAACTAACAGCAAGAACTGAAAGAACTAAAGCTGAATGCTATCATGGAAAACAAAACACCGTTTGCCTCTTCCCAAAAATCACTAGAAATCTCAAGGGGTGTGTGTGTATGTTGGCCGCAACTAATTCACCTTTTTATAAGTAAGAAAAATATTATTTGGAGCCTCAGTGTTGCAAGAACCACTTTGAGTTTTTTAGAGATAAATCTGGGAACTGTTGGATAAAGTTACTCTCCTGAGTGGGTTCCTTTCCCTCCAGAGCGGGCTCCTGGTGTCGGTTACCCACGTAAAAGCACAGGAGCTGTTTCTGTTGCTTTTATAACTGCTTCGGTCACAGCAAGTCAGGATTTCTCGTTTCAGTGAGTGTCTGATGGAAGCCAGTTTATCTAAGGAATTTGAAAGAATTCATCCTTTTTTTTTTTTTTTTTTTTTTTTTTTTTTTTTTTCTCTCCCCTCAAATATATCAGAGAACAAACACAGTGCCTTGGCCAAAGCTCAACACAGTATTCCTGAGAAGTATATGGATCCTAATACAGATCCACAGAGCTGTGAATTCAACTTAACGTAAAGATAAGAGTTATTCAGATGTTACATTTTTATTTGGATTAATATTGGTAATAAAAATCTTATTGTTAATGGAGTTAGTTTCTGAGCAGTCAGCTAGATTTCTATCTAATGGGTTCCAAAAACTCTTAAACCCTCCAATGTGGGGGCTTTGTTTTGTATTTTGTTTGTTTTTGTGCACTTGCGTGTAGGATGAATTTTGGAAACTGCCGCCTTCCTCTCTGTCTGCAGAATCCCTTTTGCAGCTCAAGGCAAGTTGCAGGAGTGTTAGTTCCCCCCTTGTGCAGTGTGCTTACTGGAAAGGCTTAAGTGAAGGCAGCATCAACATTGATACTGAAACTGGCTGGGCCGAGCCTGCCTCTTGGTCACTGTGTTTCTCCTGTCTATACTGTCAGTGTGCCAGGCTCGTGTCAGGGGCATACAGGTGGGCACAGCCAGCTCCATGCGAGAGGGACATGAATGTGTATTTTCCCCCAAATTATGTTTTGGTTTCCACACAAAGGAAACTTGCCTTCAATTCTAAGAATCATACAGTTTTTGGCCAAGACCATAATTGTCTATTTATGGCAGACAAGATACACAGGAACTTAACTCTCTGCAGTAAAACAGAAGCCCCTTACTAGGGGGTAGTCAGAGCGCCATGCAAATGGCAAAGCCTTATGTCATGTTCTGTTATGTCTATGCTGGTATTTAAAAGAAAAAAAGTCACTGTTATGAACTAAAGATTTTGAGAAATTCCTCTTTTTGTAAAAATAATTAGCAAGAGTTCTCTTGTAACAAAGAACAGAACTAGGTAAGTGATTTTTTTTTTTTTCTCTTCTAGTAACCTAGAAATTGTATGTCAAAATGACTGCAGCATTCTGATTTCCTTTGACTCAAATGATCTGGTACAATATGTTGTGTTTTATTGCTAATAATCAGGTATACATTATTTATGACTTGTTGATGAAGTTTCCCCATTGTTGTTCACATACAAAAATCCCTGCTAATACAGTGATTGCAAAGTGTACGTTAATAACTATGCACAGAACTGCTTTATGTTTCTCAGGGAGTTATTTCTTTGAAGTTCTTGATAAATCAACTGACTTGTATAATGCTGAAGTTATAATATACAATATACAGGATTGATATGAAAATCTCAGAACACAGTAGGTTTTTAATTAAATTTTTTTCAAGTTTTTTTCTACAAGAAATAATAACATTCTTTCTAGCATTAACTTTTAATTAAAGAATTGTTTTCAACTTGGGGAGCAAGCTGCAGGTGTGTTTTGTGGACTGATTGCACAATAAACTTATTCCTGCGTGTGGTTTTCCTCTCATGCAGCTATAGAGCAGCAGACTCTGCACTTGAAGTTGCAAACTAATATGTATGCACCTATACACACTGATAAGTAGAGAGATATATGCATGCAAGTGTATATTTTTTTTTGTAATAAGTTTGCTTTCATATGCTATTCTTGAGGATTAAAATGCATTTCTTTGGGATAGGAGGAGTCCCTTGTAAATTTATTCTGTGCCTCTAAAACTTTTAAGAGATGATAAAATTAGGAGTGACCCTCTGGAGCATGAGAGAGCAGCTGCTCTGAGGTGGTGCTGTGTGAAAGCCCTTGAGTTCCCTTTGTTGTGTGGGTAGCTCAGCACAGAGCGCTGCCTCTGTGCAAGTGCCTGGGTGCTGCTGGCACTTGACCTGTTCTAAAAGGTTTCCAGGCTATTCAGAGCCAGCTCTCCATGACCCATCAGTTTGCAGGGTGAAGTGAAAAGCCAATGGGGGAAGCAGTTTCAGGGTGAAAGACCACAACTATCACAATGCAGCTAAAGAATGAAGGATGTAATACAAGATACTTCAACTTCTCACACATTGAAAGACAAAAATAGAAATTTCCAAGGACTAGAAATGGCTGAGACAAAAGAAGATGGTAAAGGAAAGAGCTCACAAGTATGTGTACTATTTTCTTGAGGCCAAATGAATCGGTATCTACAAGTTTGGCTGAGCAATAGGGCTCTTCTGCCTCTGCTTCCTTATTCCGCACATCATATTCCTAAGCTGACTCTGAGTCCTGCAGAAGGCAGGTGGCTGGTCTGGGCTTCCCCCAGGCACTGGGGCCAGAGGGAGGGATGTGGGAGGGATCCCTAATATGCCAGGGTACACCTGAGCGGCAGGTAACTTCGTTTCTGCAGAGTGGGAAAAAGGAAAGCTTCTCCTTTAGCCCTTCTAGGACTCTGCAGAAGCAGAGCAGTTAAACCTCTGTTGTGGACCATGCTGCAGGTAGGAAGATAGTTAAAGTACAAAAGCCAAAATGCTTTCTATAGCGTTTGTGTAATTCTGCATGTCTTAAGAGCAGCTCCACTATACCTGCTTAGTTTATGCTAGATGAATGTCCAGCAGAACATATGAGACTTTTTAATGACAACTTCACCAATAAATGAAGGAACCATGCATTGTTTTTAGTTTACTACAGCTTTAAAGACTTAACTTCATTGTTGGTGCATTATTCTCATAGTAGTAAGTAGTGCTTACACGCTGTGTAGGGACACTAGCACCACAGTGTCCTATAGGAGTTTCAAGTGAGAATTTAAACATGAAATTTGAGAGAAATAAGTGTTGTATGCTGGTACATGTATTTAATGTGCATCTTGCAGGAACTAATATTTCTTGTGTATGATGCTCGTTAGACTAAAAAAGTAGAATTGGAACTCTATCTTTCATTTTTCTGCTCTCTGTAGTTGGGAGAAACTTCAAAATTCATTTTTACCATAATGTTCACATAATGGACATTTCAAGGTACTTGGTCACTATAAGTGTAATAACTCAACACTTCTAAAGAAAAGGCTTTATTTTTCATTGCAGCATTTCTTGTTCTTGCAAAGTAAAGTGCTGCTCAGTTAATGAGTTCATCAAAAGAGTTCAGAGCCAAAAAGCACATTGGTGTGACAGTGTTCTAACGATAACATAAACCAAAGTGCAATATTATAAACCCGTTGTTATTTGTGCCAAAGGCCTTAAAAACATTATACAGCAATACTTTATCGAGTCTTTATTTTGTTGAGATTCACCTTCCTCTGAAAATTCAAGTATATTCAAAGAGTTCTTATGTGAAATAGTTGCATTTGGCTTATCTTCAACTGTTCAGTGAACAAAGGCTTAATGTTTTGAAGGTGTAAATTTCAAATACATCCCATATTTCCTCAACTCTGGAGGAACTGAGAATCAAGCATATTAGAATCAAATATTTAGCTCTTAAAAATGTAGTAGAATTTTCAGTTTGTAGCAAAGCTGCAAGTTACCTCTTCAGTTTTGGGAACCTAATGATGTTGAGCTCAGCTGGGGTCCTGGCTGCTGGCACGTGTTGGTGCTGTTCTACATTGATCTGTTGGCTCTGAGATTAAAAGACTTCTGAGTGAGCTGAGTGTAGCTGTTTCTCCATTCAAGCTGCCCTTTGTGGGCTGATACCTGTATAAAATGCCTCAGAATATTAAAGCTAAGGATGTTCTACCGGAGGCTGGGCTACTACCATGCTCTTAACTCTGATGGGAGGAAGCATTAGGGTGACAGGAGAGGCAGCTTGTTCTGTGCAGGCACAATGGGGATAGAATATTCTGCTCTCCTGGTTATGCTGAAATGTTCATGTCCTTGCTGGTTTTACTGATACCTGCAGTAGAGTCTGTCCCCACTGTTTTCTTTTTTCCCTGAGTTCCTGACTTCAGCTTCTTTAACTGATTATTCTACTGTCTTGCCTATAAATAAAACATGGGTAATGTAGTGGGTTTTTTATATAATTTGTTGCTATAGTACACAAAATTTTCAGGAAGGCTTCCTTATGCCTTCAGAGAACTTTCTTTTATAGTATTTACACTTCTAAGGAGGAAGTTTAAGTACAGAATGAATTCTGTAAATAAGGAGCAAGTGCGTCCAGGAGTGACTGCGCTTATATATTATTCCTTTAAAGAATAGTATTATCATTAATATTTCAGTTTTACAAATCATTATTTTGTTGTAAATTATTAAGCTACATAAATTATTCTTTATATATAACATGCAAATTAGAGTAGAATAAAACTTTGTCCTTGTCACCAGCTGAGAGATGCTGCTCTGCCACTGTTACTCATTCCTTGTACTCATTCCTTGTTACTCATTCCACTGTTACTCATTCCTCATTCCTTAAGCATTGCAGTTCTTTATGGTTTTGTTTTATATAACTGAATCAAGGCTTGATTTAAGAGTTATTTTATCATGTGGGGTTTAGGTCAATGACTAGTAGAAGACTTTAAAAGAAATAGGTTTTTTTGTGGGGAGTTTATAAACCATTACACGTGTGTGTCTTCAAATATATATCTAAAGGCCAAAGTTTTGCACTGAAGGTAGTGGTGTTTGATCTGGAAAAATGTGGAATAAGATTACTCTCCTAGACAAGTTAGGGTGGTGTTTGGAGACATGGTAAAAACAGCTGGTGTTTTCAAAAGAACCAAAGCAATCTGGTTTTGTTAGATTGTTTGTTTTTCCCCAATGAAATTTGGCAGCTGATCTCTCCAGGATCATCTGAAAAAGTCTGTGCAGATCTTGCCTGCTCCTGTCTTCACTTTTCAAAGAGAAACACCTCATGATAATTCAACAGAACTTCGTGACATCTTTGCTTTCTAATGCATCTGTGAAACACTGTGTTCCTTGCTCTGACCAGTTCTGTTTTACTTTTCATTCACTTTTTCCTTTCCTTTTTTTCTTCTCTTTCAGCAAAAATGCTGCTACTCTTTATACTAAAGCTTCTCTTATGCAATTGTTTTTCACAGTGATGTTTTTCTTTACTGGTGGTACCCTGGGTGATTCTTTCCCTTTCCCTTCAGAGCTGAAGCAGCTGGAGTGTCTATTTCTACACACGCGGTTCCTTGTCTATTTTGCGGGCAATTGTGAGCCCTTCCCAAGGGGCATGAAGGGAGCCGTGCTGGTGGGTTGGCCTCCACCTGAGGCAAGCAGAGCCTGTGGCGAGTGATAAATAACAGACTTCATTTTTCACATTCGTTTCACTTTCCTTGCCTAGTTTTTCTTTCTCCCTTAAGCCCTTGCTGCATCCCCTTTGCCATTGTAAATATAACAACAATATTATCTTGAGCAAAGGAAAGTTGTGACAAACTTGACTTTTCACTGCCTGCAGTTGTCAATGCATCGTGTAGTTTTCAGTCAGCTCTTTTCCACTTGTGTAAAGAGAGAAAAGTAGCAAAATAGTATTTTTTTTTATCCATATTTGATAACTTGAAATGAGCCTGAGGGATTTTTCCCAGATTATTTTCCATGAGTGTCAGTCTTGTGGAATCCAAGAACTCGCACTGAGGATGTGAAAGATGGATCAGTGAGGTTGGTAGATGAGTGGAGACGCAGCCCCTGGTTTCAGGATGCCTTTATTGAGATTCAGGCACTGATTTTATCTTGGCAGGCAGTGAGACCACAAACTAATAGGAATAACCTCATCAAAAAACAAAATCAGCATCAGCAAGCATTTCTCAAAAGTTTAGTCTTTGTGAGAAAAATATCTTCAGAGAAATGGTACTCTCATTAAAGGTAGGCAACAAACTCTAAACTTCATCCTTCAGCTGTAGATCTCTGTTATTTTTCCCTTTTCTCCCCATCTACTTTTCCCATCAGTTTCCCTTGCTGTTTTGAACAGAGAAGTGCAAGAACTGGAGTAACTTTTTTTGTCTACCAAGGATGGGATGCTGCTCTTGCATGAATTGTTTTGGAAGCTCTGGCATCCCTGTATTAGGAGAATGGAGGACTTATGTGTGTCGCGTTTGAAGAGTTCTTCATTAGATGATATCTAAATATTCCGAATATTTTTTACTGAATTAAAGAAACATGAAGGATAATGCACTTGTCCGTAGTGATGTTCATTGTGGTCTCTTAAGTATCATAGTATATCCTCACTTATTCTTGAGATTGCAAGAATGTTAGTTTTTTTCAATATTTTTGAAGATGTTTTTGTCTGTGAGGTGCAGTTTAGACACAGATAGACATTTACTCCCCAAAATATATTTCTGAAGGCATGCTTTTTTTCCAAAACAAATTACCTTAGGAAAGCTGGGTGGCAGACAAAGTGTATTTAAAAAAAAAAAAAAAGTATTGAAACCTGAATTTATGCAAATAATGAGAAATGAAGAAATTGTTTTTCACCATTCTCTTTTTCTGTTAATACTTGTTTGGGAAATGAGCAATTTTCCTATATTGTTAGAATTTAAGTGAAATTTAATTGTCTTTATAAGATAAACTTCTCTGTTGCTCCACCCCCAGAGCTGGGCTTTAAGTGGCAAGCTTTTCTCTTCTCACTCATCTATGGGATCTTGGACTTCATGTATATCAAGTAACAAAATGGGAGTAATAAAATTAGCTATTTCACATTGATATTAGTAATGAGATCCTCAGAAGGAAGCGAGTGTGTGAATGTCAAGCTGAACTGTTTGATTCATGTTTGGAGATGCTGGTTTTTAAATGCGTGAGCATTTTGGTAGCCCAGAGCAGTTCCCAAGAGTCCTTAATGCGGTGCAGGATGAACCGCGCCGGAATGAGTTCCCGGTTGGCCTGTGGAACGCAGGGCGTTATGAAGGGCTCCCAAGAGGCCAACGCGCCTCGAGCCTCTGCCAGTAAATAATGATGCTGTCTCTCTCTGTGGTGGTGGCTGTAACAGAAGGCTCACAAATCAGACTTTCTTTACTCGTTGTAGCATTTGGGATTTCATAAACCTGGTCAAGATGGACAGCCAGAACTACACAAGTGTAGGCTTGTAGTTTATTAGGTTCAATAGAATGATGTTCTCCTTACTTGATGTCTTCTGTATGTGGATTCTGAGGGAAAGCAGCCCTGACGGTAGGGTTGGTAAAGGCAGCACGGTTCTCAGTATGGGGAATATGAAGTGACTATTTAATCCTACAACTATACCCCAAACTGTATCAATAGTCCCTAAGTGATGCCTGGAGTTGGGGCTGCAGAATGAACCATCATTCTCATCTCCTCCTCTGTCAAGTCACAGTATTCCAGGTTTCATCATTCTACTTAACAATTACTGGAAGAAGAGCAGAAGTAGAAAATGGTCTAGTGGGGCAGCAGTGAAGAAGCAAAAATGTAGTTTAAAAAGGGAAAGAAGGGAGGAAAAAAGAGCCAGAGTGCTTTAGTGCTCTTCTGGGAGCGTTTGGTTGCACCAAGAGTTTAGGAACTCTACCCCCTTAGGTTTAAGATGTATAAAGAAATAGTTTCTGACTTGCCAGATTTTACTTGAAATGGCTTGAAAAATCCACATTGAGGATTGCACATTAACCAGAAGGATGGCTAATTTAATGACTGCGGGTCTGGGGCCGAGAAGCAGCCTCTACTCAAGTATTGCACTGAGATGAGCTGAGAGCTTTAGTAGTTCTTATCATGTTAAGATTGTCTCCCTTTCTCCTAAGCTTGTTTTTTTTCTGGATTAAGTCAATATTTTTTCATGCTTATTTTATGAACTAGTTTCTTTGTAGCAGATGTGGATGTGTCCAAAGTAAAGAGTGCGGAAGCGTGTTAGTGTGTTCTGATATGCTGGTTATTTGGCTATTTCTTTTTGCTCCTTGAATGTCTGAATGTATCATAATTTCAGAAAAAAAGCCCATGCCGAAGGTGGGCTCTAGTCAGGAAGCTCTTCCTGCTGCTGAAAGTGTTTTACATTAATTGGGCATCGCAGCTGAGTGGTCTACAAGGATTCTGTTTCACTCTTTTCACACTGAAACAACTGCAGAGTGCCCAAGGAGACCTGTTGGGGGAGAGAAGGGGCGAGCAGGGGCATCAAAGGAGCTGGAGATACGGAAAGAGGAACAGCTGGAATGGAGATGGGCAAGAAGCACATAAGAGGAGACAGTGCGAGGAGGGGCAGAAAAAATAGTAACAAGAACAGAAGTATTTTTCTGAGAACCTAATTAAAAATGAAGTACAACAGAGTTGTGAAATATTTTAAATTGGCACCTAAATCCTGACTGTTTTCTTACCTGCTAAGTATAAAGTTTTACTTATGTAAAACCCATGGCCATGTAAAGCAGAGGTTTTTCTTTTATCTGTTCTATAACAACAGTTTGCTGGTGGGGGATTTGATAAAGCAGTTTTTGCAGGCAAAGCTTACTTGGAGAACTTGTATGGCGTCTTTAAAACAAATAATTCACCCTTCTTGGGCAGCTGCTACTTCATATTCAAATACAGTCTGCTGTTTGTGCTGCCTTGTGCAGGTGCTGTTTTTAGTTTGGACTCTCAAGGCAGTAATTGAAACAGAATCAAACGTTCAAGTTTGTCCGTTTGCACGTGTCGCTTAAAATGCTCTCATGCAGCCTTGAACCTTGCAGCACCCAAAGCAGCAGGTCAGTCCTTGCAGGCAGCCGGTTGTTGAAAGCCCCCAAGAAGCACAGCAGTCTCTTGGACAGGTGACTACTTCTGATTAGAGTCTATCAAGTATTTTCTTAACTTGGAGTTGATGCTATTTTGTTGCCCTTTCTGTGGGCAGTTATCTGTCATTTTACATATTAGTTTTCAATTCGATATTGTTAAATAACCATTCAGTGTGTGCTAATGCTGATTAATGTACCCTTGCCTGCAGGTCATCCTCAAATCTCATCTAAAAATGGATTTTAGTTTTGTTCTGCTGCATAAATTAAGTTAGTCCTTGGAGTGCTGAGTAATTTGTGATTTTGTGGGGCCAGGTCTTATGGTCAAGTGCAGGCAGATATACCCACCTGAGGGCAGAATTGTTCTGGCCGTGGTGCCCTCTGCTTCCCCTGGGAGAAGAGAGCAGGGGTAGGTGTGTGCTGCCCTTGGAGAGCAGTAGCAGCAGAGCGGTGCAGACTGCTCGGCTCTGCGTGGGATTCCAGAGGCAGCCGGGGCTTTGACCCATTATAGTTGTCAGTTGGTGGCTTGTACTGCTCTGAATCCAGGTTTTTGATGGATTGTGAATCTTGGCCAGCTGATTTTTTTTTAATATTTTTTATTTTTCCCCTCTTAGTAGCTGAACTTCAGCAAGAGTCCTGAAGTTTCCTTCAGCTTAACTCTGCTGCACTTGCGAAGCGGTGTCGCGGCTCCGAGGACCTGTGGTCAGTGCCAGAGTTCCAGTCCGTCTTGCCCGCCTGCTTGTGCTGTCACCCACGTTCTCAGGGATGGTCACTGCGCCCTGCAGCGCTCGGGAGGAAACACTCCCAGAGAGAGAAAGCCCAGATAATGCTACAGCTTGCCTGCCTCCCTGATGCTGCATTAAGGAGGGCTTCTGAGATGGCTAGTGACTGTAATGTTATGTGGAGAGGTGACTAAAGGGAGTGGAAGGCTCAGTGTTATGTGGCTGTCATGATTTATGCATGGAAATCCTGTTGTGATATTAGAGTCTTTGAAAGAAATGGAAACTTTGAAAGAAACTCTTGGCATGGTCCTGTGTAAAAATAGTATATTTGTTCTCACATTATTCAAGTTGAAACTCCTGGTACTGTTTCTCAGGCAGTCTGAAATACGCTCAGGATGCTTCTTACCAATGTCCTCCTAGCAGGTACTCACAGAGCTGCTGTGTGATGGGCTTTATATGTGGAGGTTCTTGAAGGCATGTGAATTCAAGGCGCTGCCGTGCAACATCTTTCACCTAAGGCACCCTAAAATCAACTGCTGCATTGATGAGTACCTATTTAGATAACTTTTCCAGCTCCTGCAACCATG
>JAUBOD010000331.1:0-17572 GCA_032353885.1 Nothura maculosa
TGGCCCTTAACGATTCCCCAATAGCCCTTAACGATCCCTTAACGATTCCCCAACAATAGCCCTTAATGATTCCCCAACAGCTAGCGTGGATCACTTGATCTCTCCAGCAGTTGACTCCGACCGTTTTTCCCCAGCATCTGGACCAGACTTCTGGCCATGCCAGTACCTGGCTTCCAAGCCTCTTAGTCTGCTCATGACTTACTTTGCCTTGATTTTCACTAACAATTCCACCTTTACACATCCATGCTGGATGTGGGTACTTTCTGCAATTACTAGCACCCCAGATCCAAGTGCTGCATGAACTGTGGCACCCACTCCAGTTCCTTGCACTTTGATATCCATACACACAAAGAAACTAGAGTCCCTTCACCCTGGGAAAAAGCTAGAATTTGAGTTTAATAAGATGTCAGGACAGCATTGATCAGATGCAGGACAGAGCCTGGCACACATACTGACTAGTACATTGCTTGCTTGCAGCTAGCACTTCCACCCCCACCATTTTCCTCACTTTATTTTCTCCCATTGCTTCTCTTTAATGATTCCCTTTTGCTGTATTTGATCCTTCCCCTATACAACCCCAAAATCTTGTCCAAACTCCACTTCCCTTCCCTGGCATTCCATAAGCTGTTCTATGTCTATAGGGCCAGCAACTCCAGGTCAGTGTGCAAGGAGATGAAGGAGATTCATAAAGTATCTCCCATTGATTAAACTTGATGGGTTTCCCCAGGGAGATAATGAGGCTGATAAGGGTGGAGCAAAAGGGTGAGAATGTTTCTCCTCTCAGCTGTCAATGTCTTTCTATGTACCTTGGTAGTTGCACCTTCCAGCCTCTAATCCTGTAACCTAACATGAACCATTCTAAGAAGTGATGTTTGAAAACCAGCAAGTACTCAGAAGAAATTAAAATGAAAGTAAATTTGTTTATTGCTTGCTCATCCTGTAGGGACTCTCCAGGCATTTCCTGGATAAATTTGCACATTCATTAGAGACTGCTCAGAAAACTGGCACAAGAACAGAATAGGGTGCAGTAAGGGTGGTGTGGTAATCTTCAATGCTCCTGCAGTCCAAAAAATGAGTTTCAGATGCAGTTGTAGACAGTTACATGCTAAAAGCTGTAAGACTGACTTAGTGTCAAGTACAAACTTTCTCGTTGAATACCCATAGCTAGCAAAGCTAACATATAGCATGCAAACCCACCACCCCCCAAACAACCAACCCAAAAAAAACCTAAACCAAAACAACAGTACTCCTCACCCCTTGGTTCCAGTTTCACACAAGGGGATTGTAATAACCCATCTCCTCATGACACACCAAGCAGGCTACAGTCTTTGTTTACTGAAATGTAGTCTTTCATTTATTTAGCTGAGAAAAGCTACTCTCCAGACACAGAAATATAAAGAGGAAACTAAACAACTTGAAAAGGAGACCAAGAGGTTGAAAAAGGCCCTTTTTGGCTTCATAATACCTCTGGAGTCTGGGTGAAATAGCAACTATACATTCTATACTGCCTAATCTAACCCTTATCATGGGCAGTTGAGCAAATGAGACACACACATTAATGAAAAAACACTCCTTTTATTATATGCAAACAGTGGCTGGACAATATAGTTATCCAGAAAGTTTCTTCAGTTTGGGAAGTTCTTACCAGAAAATGGCACCTAGTACAGCAACAAGTAGAGCCAGACAAGTATGTTGTTATACTGAAGCTCTGCAATAAACAGCACTGAAAGCTGCTTGGAAAAGGGAAGCATTTCTCAGTCTGCTGTTTCTCATCCACATATTGAGGCACCTCCTTACTGTGTGCTGACAGCTCTTTTGACAGTCTTTATTTGTAAACAAACACATTCTTTGGACTAGTTTTCTACTCTGGTGCTCCACCTCGCTGCCCAGAAAATCCTACTGGGAACTAATTCCATTCCCAGGCTGGGAAGACAGCTTAATAAAAAAATAAAATAGAATAAAATAAAAGAAGAAAGTAGAAAAGGTACAGGAGGTTAGTTTTTTTCCAGCAACTAGAACAGATTCTCAATATGCTTTGTATTCGCACTTTGAACAGGAAAGAAGAAAAAAAAAATCATCCTCGTAATAAGGTGGCAGAAATAAAAAAGCAAAACTGAAGACAGAAGCAGTGTTGAGACAGAGGCTTCCACCTTCTAATGTAAAATATCCCATCTTGGCTCCATAGAGCACAATGCCCAGCACCTGCCATTAGATCATTCTTTCTACTTCCACCAGGTGGTGGTGGAGATCTGATCTTACTCAAGAGCTCTTGCTCCAAGAACACTAAAGAAACAGAGCACTTTTGTCCACCTCAGTCCCCAGCTTGGAATACACTGTGGCCAGGAAGGTAGTGACTGAAAAAAGGGTGCTTCCTTGGCAGGTGCACAGGCTGAAGTCTAGGAGAATCCTACATGAGGAAGGTACTGCAATGGGAGGGTCTCCATAAGGCAGGCATTTGCCTTGCCAGGCAGAGGGGCAGGACAGTAGAGGGAAGGGAAAGGGCATTGGGTGGAGGGGTTTAGTTTAGCCATGTTGACTCCAAATGCCTCAGCGTGCTGTTTTGGCACGAGCAGTGTGACACTTCATGCACAGTACATGCCCATCTAGTGGAAAACAGCCATTCTCATCTGCTTCAATGGACAAGGGCCTCCCACAGTCCTAAAGGGGAAGAAAAACAAAGACAGAGCTAATTACAGGAAACAACACGGTAAGTGTGGTGAAGGATTAGAAACACCATACTAGATCAGCTAATGGCCCACACAGCCCAGGGTTTTCTCTCTGATGGTGCTAATGGAAGATGCTATTTTGGGAGAGCATGGGAGCACAGCCCCTTTTGCGATGTTCTCCCTTCATGCTCCCACTGTATAAACTGCTGTTATTTAGGGATGTTAGAGGCTGTAGCCCTTTGCAGTCCTTGTTCAAGGACCTCAGGTTGGGGTATGTCTAATCCTTTTCTGAATCTGCTTTATAACATTCTTATGTAAAATGGACCTGAGCTGGAAAGCACTAAAATCAAAATAGAAAGCAGTTGATGATGCTAAGGATTTGGAGGCAGAGAAAGGAAAAAAGAAAAAAAAAGAAAAATAATCAGAGATATGCGAGGAATGGGGACAGGGTTACCTCACACTTGTAGCATTTCATGTGGAAATTTTTCTCCAGTGCCACCACACGCACTGTCTCATCCTTTCCAGGCTCTGGCATGATAGGCTCGCTGCAAACTGAGCAACGTGGAGCATATTTCCTGCAACACACACAAATACGGAGACCATGATCACTGAGCTGGCATTCAATGCAGGTTTCTCACTCTAACACAGAAGGACTAGCAACAGAAGAATAATAAATCACAGAAAGATTGAGGCTGAAAAAGCCTCTAGTTCAACCTGCCCATAGCAGGGGAATCTTAAGAGCTAGAACAGACTGCTCAGAGTCTTGCCTAGGTGATTTCTGATATATCCAGCATGCCAGATTCCCCAGTTTCCTTGCACATGCACTAGTGCTAAAGCACTTTTAGCATGGAGGGGTTTTTCTTTATGTGCAGTAAAAGTTTCATCTTGTGCCTGTTGCATCTTATCCTATCTTCCTAGGTAAAACTCTGTCTCCATTTTCTTTAGCATCCTACTACTCAGTAGCTATATAGCCAACAAGAGCTACACTTCAACACCCTCTTCTGCAGGCTGATAAAATCCTGCTCTTTCAATCTCTCCTAACGCATAAGGTGCTTCAGTCCCCACAAGACCTCTGAAGCAGCCTGAAAACTTCCTGCAGATCATCAACATCTCATTCATACTGTAGGGCATTACCTGGAAACAGCCTTCCAGACAAAACCTCGCTAGCACTAAATAGAGGCCAATAATCACTCCCCTCACCCTGAAGGCTTTACTAATACAGCCCAGTATACAGTTTACCTTCACTGCTATGGAACTTGAGTGCTGACTCACTTTTATCTTGATGTCCAACCAAACACAGGGACATCCCAGCCCAAGCCAGCTATTTTTGCAGCCAAATTAAACAATTTGAGAAAAAGAGAACCCTCTTTCGGTCATCGTGAATGGGCTTTCTCCATACCTGTGGTAGTCATCCACACAATGAGGCTGGTTGGCCTGGTCCACGATAAAAGAGGTCCCCTCCAGAGGTGTGTGGCACATCACACAGGTGAAGCACTGAGGATGGTATGAATTACCCGTGGCTTTCAGCATACGATCTGTGATGGTTTGTTTGCAGACACTACACTTCTCCAAGGTCCCCTGGGCCCAAAGGAAACAAGTAAGACACATTAATACAATCTCCCACACTCAGGATACTACACCACAAACAGGTGAAATGAAAAGCTGCAGCTACTTGGAAGGAAAGCAAGAGATAACAACCACAAGGAGTCCAGCTCTCTCCAACAGCCCTCCTCCTAGTTACTCACAGCATAGCAGTCTTCACAGAAAGGCTTCTCATCCACATTATAGAACTGCTGACCCTGCAGCTGCTTCTCACATTTGAAGCAGGTGAAGCACTCCACGTGGAAGAGGCAGTCCAGGGCTCTCACAGCTGGCTGGGTTCTTGAAAGGGGCTTCCGGCAGAAGCCACAGAGCTCTGCCAGTGGAGGGAGAGAGGGATAAGAGAGATGAAAACCCACCACAGTAATGGTCCTGCTGCTGTCCATTGAGGAAACGTACCAGAAGTAGTGGCTTCTACTGGAGGTGGGTGCTCCATATCCTTCATTAGTTTTTGAGTCAACATCTCCAGCTCTTCTACTTCCTTCATGGTCAGAGAAGAATTTCCCCTAGGGGGATCTGCACTGGAGCCTGGGGGTCTACGCTGCAGGAAGATGAAACACTCAATCCAAAGAATACATATGGACAGATGGACCTCCTGCCCTGTCCTTAATAAATCTATTTCTCTCTTTCCTTTACATCTCCTCCCTCTCTCTATGAGACAGTCTTCCATGCACTATGCCAATTTCTTTCCACCCTTACATAAAGCTGTCCCACCACTGTGCCTAGCTCTCTCTCTCTCTCAAAAACATAATGAAAGGAGATAGAGAGCAACTCTCCTTAGCCAGGGACAGGCACTCCATCCTCCTCCAACCTTAGTGATTCCATTCTTGTCCAAAGACACTGGTGTCATGACTCTGCTCCTTACCATGTCTTTTGCAGCAACAGGCTGTTCTGAAGGACGTGGCTTCTCTTGTACTTGAGGTCTTTCCCGCTGCTGGGCATAGGTGAAATTGGGAGGCTGTGGCCGTGAAGAGGGACCTGTAGGTGGAGGGGCTGTGAACTGAGTCTGAAGGGAGGTAGGATTTCTTACAGAGTTTGAAGGAGCCATGGGAATGCTGGCACCTGGCTTGGACCCAGGCTTAGATGATCCAGCAACAGGAGGTGGGTTGTATTTAGGGGCAGGCTGAGAAGGAGGGAGGGAAGACAGGGAAGGGACTGGTGCTGGAGGCTCTTTGTGCTGCTGTGGGGCTGCCCATGGGGCTGGGGCAGGGATTGTATCCACTTCGGGGGGCTTGGAAGATAAGCTTCCACTTGGCTTTGGAGTGAACTTGGATGGAAAGGAACGAGGAGGATCTTTGGGTGCAGATGAAATTTCCACCAGGTCTTTTGGAGTAGACTGTTTCTCCAGAGAATCTGTGGATCCTGGAGATACCTGTAAATGGAAGAAGCAGAAAGAAACATGCAGTCATTGACAAATAGGAAGAAAAAATATGCCCTCTCCATCAGTAGTCAATAATTTTCCCAGACCCATGATAAGAGTCCCCACACTAGCAGTTCTGAAAAGTTGCACAATCTTAGACTATCTGCAGGACCAGAAAGCATTCTCATTATGGTTTATCTAGACATTTGATTTCCTGTAGAATCCCTTTGAACTACCTCTCTTTGGCAAACCAATCATCTCTCCTTCAACCTGCAACACACTGGAGAGCAGCTCACCCGGGATTTGAAGGGGTCATTCTTCTCCATGTCATCCAACATTACGGACAGTGAGGAAAACTCAAGATCAATGCTGTTCATCTTGTCACGTACCTACACAACCATCCATGAGGAAAGAGGGAGCAGAGCATATTACAGGAACTGCTACAGACCCAGGTGTATCCCCTATCAAAACAGATTTTGACATCTGCAGCTCATCTCCTGGCCTTGAACAGATCTTGAATGGGCAAGGACAAACACAGCATAATCACCATGGTCTACAAGTTGCAGTGCATGTACAAGCCCAAAGAGACTCACAGAAATATCTGGACGGAAAGAGACCTCTGGATATCTCTACTCCACTGCCCACATGAAAGTTAACTTCAAATCTAGGTCAGTTTGATCAGCGCCTCATTCAAGTGTTTTCTGAACATCTCCAAGATACAGAATCCTCAGCTTCTCTTGGCAGCTCTGTCACATGAACTATCCTTAGAGAAGGACAGGCTGTTCTTCTGTCCAACAGGAATTTCCCATACTACAACTTTCTCTTGTTCTCCTGCTGTGCCCCACTAACAATCTGTCTCTGTCTTCTCTCTTAACTCTCCTTTAGGTATTGAAGGCTGCAATTAGATCTCTAGCTCAGCCTTCTGCAGGCTGAGCAAACACAGCTCCCACATCACACAACACATCCACTCCACCAACAATGTCTATCACCCTTTTTCGGACTGCCACTAGTTCAATATTCCTCAGTGGTATGACAATGGGAAACCCACATGAAAACAATCTTCCAGATGCAGCCTCAATAGTGAGAAATAGTCAGGGAATAGTCACTTCCATGTCTAACCTGAGTATACTTTTGCTAATGCAGCCTAGTCTTTGATTGGCTTGCATTGCCACAAGGGTGTATTACTGGCTCACGTTCAATTTTCTGTCCACCAGGCCTTATTTGCAGGACTGTTCCCTGGTAAGATGACTGTGGCCTCAACCGATGCACAGAACAGTTCCATCCCAAAAACTGGGCTTTGCATTTGTCTCTGCTGAACTCCCACAGCTTATTCCACAGCATCTTACAGAAAAGGACTGTGATGGAGTAAGTAAACTGGCAAAAAAATGGAGTAGTAAACTAAGTAAACTTTCCCAGATCTCAGTGCTTCCTGCTGCTGAGTCTAGAGAAGAAGAAAAGCTGTCCCAACTCACAAATCTAGAGCATCACAAGAACTTATACTTCCCCAGCCCTCACTCACCTGTGGGGCAGGTACTTTGCTCATAGGTCCTTCATCAAACATTGGTGGAGGAGGAGAAGGAAAGACATCTTCTGGGGCTGGGGGAAAAGGTTCTTCAAAGGGTGGTGGAGGTGGGGGAAATGCAGCGTTGGAGGAAAGACCTGCATCATCTCCTGGAGGAGGCGGCGGCGGCAGTGGAAGCTCTATAGGGAAGAATGAGAGTAGAAGCAGTTTTGAATAGTTTCCTTAGTCCAACAAGGATTCTTGAAGGTGTCATCAAGGGATCCCCACTATCCATATAGTGGAACTGAACTCCACAGCCTGGCTTTCACCTTATCCAAGCTATATGCTTAAACACTCAGAATATATGATAAACACTCAGAAAAAAGCTATTGGAGTTAGTCACTGAAAAGAGTTAGTATGTTCTTGTTCAGAGATTTATGACAATGTGCCCTTCCTATTCCTCTCATCCATTTGTCCCTAGTATGTGCTTTTCTCACCACTAAGTGCCTCAGAATGCTGAATCCATAGCAGCACTTGCAGGAATGACCCCTGACAACATAAGGGACAGAAGAGCCTATACTACTATGGAACAACAAGCTGGTACCTTGCAGCTGGCTACTAAGCACTGCAAGCAACAAATGGGGAAAAAAAGATCAAGCCAATTTATCCCCATGCATACAGGGCATCTTTGCAGCCACTTCATTTTCTGGAAGATGAAAGCAGCTTCCCTTTTGGAGACTAAAATTATCCCATGCCTGGCATAGATTAGGACATGAGGGGAAGTTTTCAGACCCCTTTTAAGCAGGCTAAAGAGCATCTCTCTCTTTTAGTAGAAGACCACTGCTTCTGCTTTCCACAGCACAGTCAAATACATGTGAATCCTCTTCCTTTCACCATATGTGGGAGGAAGACGTTCTCTCATTACCCAAGCAGCAAAGAATTCTAAAGACAAGCAGACAATTCCTATACTCCTTCTCCTAGATATACAGGAACACTACTGTTCCTAACTAGCCTCAACAAGCGTAAGGGTAAGAGTTCAGCAAACATCAGACTGCATGGTCTTTATAACCAGTTGTTGACCAAACTTCAACAGGACTTATCAGTAGCCTCAGAGAAATGATATTGCCTGTTTCAGAAAGTGAAAACTTAAATCTTATTAGCCAATGGAATGCATAAACTGCACTGGTATGCAGCACTTCGTTTTATTTCACAGAAATTCTTCTTATGGGGAAAAGGAGTAAATAAGGGTTTTTTTTTTCCTTTGGTTTTTTTTTTTTTTTTTTGAAACTACAGTTTTGGATCAAGACTGTATACATTTACTTTTTGGTCTATTTAAATGAAAATTGCAGAAATGAAACCCTGATTTGTTAACATGCTGTTTCAAACAGATGCACTAAAACACTGTTTCATAAATTATTCACTTTTACAAGAGTACCCCATAAAGTTATTATATCAAATTTATAGAATGATGGTATCAAACATGGCATTCCTATAGTGATTTTAACTCTGCCATCCTGTAATTTAATACAAACAGACCAGTTGCTATGGCTTTACATTATACTGTTGTTTGTTTTCGGAGCAGATAGGAAGGACAGAGAAGGATCGAAGAGTATCAGATGCATTTGTCATCACATGACTGTGTTTTGTTTTTATCTGTACTTAAGATCTTTTGCCAGTACAGCTTTGCTGGCAGGCCTTACTAAGTGGTAGTATGCAGCTTATGCCAAATAGCTATTTTTCTAATCTCTTGTAAAGTCAGTTCCTCCATAACACACTTTACAGGGGAAGGGAGGAGTGGGGCAACAAGATCCAATCTCCCACCCACACTACTTATTGAACAAATAATTATTAACAGCATCCAACCTACTGTAGTAATTCAGTAGTTTGGGTTAAAGACCTTCCCGCCCACACATCCCTAACCCCCCAAAGCTATGCCAGTAAAACCTAAAACTCAAGATGGGGCCTTGGATTACAGACACAAAATTCTAGGTAAATGGATGTAATAGAAAGGTCACCTAAGTTGGCACTTGAGCAATTATAGGAGACAGAAGCATCAACCTACTGGGGCCCAAATGATTTTTGCAATGGAAACAACAGCTCACTCATTTGTCTCCTCAGCACTTGCCTTCCTGACATCACACCAGCTGCCCTGCTATCTTGGCACAACAACTGGGCAAACACTATGGTACACTAGACAATAAAAAATAAGCCACTTAATACAACGGTTCCATTATCTCAACGTGTCTGTCCTAGCTGAGATGCTTGCTAACAGGGTCCTGGGGTAACAGGCAGAATTAAGCAAGAGCAACAGCTTCCTACTGAGATTTCCAGTGGTCCCCATGATGGCCTATTCCAAAACAGCGGCTATGCCACCAGAAGCCTTCTGCTCCTTAAAGGTAAAAAGCGTATTTAAGGGGGGAAAAAACAACCCAAAACAAAAAAAAAGAAAAAGAAAAAACAAAACCACGAAAGCAAACAGTCTTTCTACACAGGAAAACACACCCAACCCAAACTGCTAACAAAAAAAAAATTTAGCTATACAAGCGCTAAATCTCACTTCCTGTTTATGATAACTTCCACCCTCTTTTCATGCAGTTACTTCTTCTTCCTACCTCCAGCAACAAAGACTGCAAGCGCAGAAAAGGATCTTTACAGTGCTGAGATGAATCAACAAGAAAAGGAACAGTGTGTGATTCATCACCACCAGGGACCAACTTCCCTGCAACATATTTGCTCTCTTACACGCTGGCCAGAATCTGACCGCTGTTGCACAACTGTAGTGTTACAGAATACTGCTAAAAATCCATTTCATTCCTCCAGCCTTATTAAAACACCAGAGCAATATTCACCTCCTCTGCTCTGTCCGCGATGGGGGCACTACATCTTTTGAGATCAAAGGGGTTGGGATTATTTTGAGCACTTCACAATCTTTGTATCTCACTGTGGACTCTTCAGCAAAACCATCCTTCATTTATAGCAGTCACATCCCTATTTTTATGTTTAACTCTTATTACAGGCCACACACCCTGAGCATTTGGAAAGACATTCCCATCTGTCATGCCAGATCTCACCTACCTTCTGCCACCATGTATGTAGAAGCTGATGGAATCTCTCCCACTTTCCCCATCTGAGCACGCTGGGCACCTGCTCCAGGAGGCTGTGGCACCAATGGCTCCGATACACCCCCAGTTTTGAATGGGTTCACCTTGGGTTTCGGAGCAACCACAGGTGCAAACTTCTTCTGCGGGTTGTAGAAGGATGGAGTAGAAATGTTGATACTGACTGTGGATGTCATGCGGGCCCCCGGGGGCCCTGAGGAAGTCATCTTGTCAGCACCTGGTGGGAGAAATGAGAAAAGAAACAGATATGAAGTCATCCTTGGGAAGAACAGAAATAAATACACAGGAATAGGTAAAACAGATGAATATGGGGCAAAGGGCAAAGACTAAGGGACCTGAACAGAACAGTATTTAAAGAGCACATGAGAAAAGAAAGAACAGAAACTGCAGACAACTCAACTGAACCAGAACAGCTTATCATCTTTACTCAGTACATCACTGACCGCAGAGAAATCCTTGCTAGACACACAAACTCTTTGCTGAATGAGAACCCCCATACATATGCAGAATAATGAAGCTAGTCACCAGAAAGCCATCTGCGGAGCCAGCCCGAGCTGTACTCCTCACTCCACACACCCAAGAAGGGTATCCTCATCCTTATACACACCATCTCAAGAGCAGAATTAGTGTTCCCTCCCTCCCACATCCCACCACTCCCCTGGCAGCGCTGCCTGTTTCCTCCTGACCTCATCCTTTGGCATCCCCAGTAACATCCCCCTTCACCTCTCCAACTGTGGCATGTCACCTGCCTCCTCCATGCCAGCCCCTTTACCTTGAACCCCTTGCATGCCACGGGAGCGCTGGCAGCTGCAACAAATGCCGAATGAAAGGCAGGCTATGGGATTCTTAGCATCACATTCTGTGGCACAGCGCTCGGCTATCTTGTGCTTTGCTCTCCTTCCTGTGACTGGAGTCAGCGACACAGGCTCCCTCTGCCCGTCACTGGCTGAGCCAGCCACGTGCTCCGACTCCACCAGGAAGCAATTCTTGGATGTGTGGACAACGCGTATGGAGCCGCTACCCCCGCAGCCTCTGCTGCACAAATGGCACCTTCAAATTAATTCCTTTTGCTACTGCAGACAGTGCTCAGCTCAGGCACAGCCAAACTGCAAGTGATGCAGCCACTGTCCCGTTGTACAAGGAGAGCCTGTGGGATGCAAGAACAGCTCAGTCAGCTGAGTGCGTGTGAGGGGTAAGTACTCCACTTAGTACATGCAGGCATGCAAATCCTCTTTCTTTTCCACCACCAAACTCGAATAACCAGCAGCCAGCCCCACTAAGCCAGCCACTGCAGGAGCCACAGGTCTCATGACAAGGGCCACATTTCTAGGATTCCTGCAGTCCCAGAATCCAGGCCAGAGATCTCATCTGTGCTAAAAATCTCCACGAAGCCAGACGCTTTGTTGCAAGCTCCGACATGGCCTATAGCCCTCCTAACACCCGGGCACAATAGCGCTTCCGCTAGCACGGGGGCTCTGTGCCAGCATTCCGAGTTGGCATGGTCAGATCTGCAACCTTCTGAAATGCCAACCTCTCTCACACAGACAATAACAGCTGCTGGGACAGCCTTGGCGCCATAAACATCCGCCTGCCGCTAACCAACCCATTGCTGCTGAGACCTATATGCCCCTTTCCAAGTACGCAAGATATAGCTACCTGTACCAACTACTCCAGGTTGCAAGTGTGCACAGACGTGAAGTAACATTATGTCCACATTGCTGCACTTTTTGTTTCCTTTGTGCAGCACTAGCGAGTTAAACACAGCCTGACAAATTGTGCTGGGCTATTCAGAGTGAGTAAGAAAAGGCTGCAGTAGTAAGTGACAGCCAAAGATCAGTGTTCAATATACCCAGTATGACCCAATGCTGAAAAGGAGCCAAGGCAGAAGGGTAATTAGAAGCCCTGTTCCCCATCCCTCAGAGTGCCAGGGGATCAGACTTGCACATCAGAAGGAATAGATTCTCTACCTCAAGCCTTCAGCTTCCATACAAGTTAAGCTTGCTCTCAAGATCTTCAGAATTTCTTTAGAGATTCCACCTGATGGAGGCACTTACTCCATCTTGTGCCACTCTATTCCACTACAGAGCAACAAACCACTTTGTAGTAGCTGTAGTGGAATTAGCTGGGTTACGTTCAAACTGTGTTGCATTCATTCCTGCTTGTGCTCAGGACATCACAGTGGCAGTCAGTTCTGACCATGATCTGTGCTGAGGTTAGTCAAACCAGACACAATCTGGGGATATCAAATCACTCTGAGCAGCTGCTGTCTTCCTGACCCCAGAGCAGCTCATTTCTCTGTATGCTGTCAGACTTGAGACCCTTCCTTTCTGCTAGGAGCTGCCTCCATCCAGCAGCTGCCCCTGCTCATCCTCTCTTCACTTCGTCTGTCCACCCCCTGCGCTGAGCGGACAGGCTGAGAGGGCTGCCCTTTCAGAGCTTCCCCCCACTGCTGCCACCATTTAAGTCTTAACCAGAAGCACATATTTTACGTGAGTCTTGTGGCACTGTTTGTAAAACACAGTGGAGAAGGAGTGTCACACAGGCAAACCTAATCTCAAATCCACCTCCTCACATTCTCCCCTAGGGGAGAGATTTTCTTCTTGCAGCAACAGCACTTAGGTGACTCAGGTGGAGCTCTGAAGAAATGTGTCCCCACAGGATGAAGTGAGAACACCTAGTTGCTTCACTTACTCTAGCTGAGAGCAAAAAGATGTGCCAGGGCAGGATCAGGTACTACTATCTCCCTCATCCAAGTAGGGCCACCTCTTACGAGGTCCCACAGTGCACTGACCACCTACTGTATATCCAGTAAACTTTGCATTCCCTTTCCCAAGGCTCAATTCCAAAAGCTCAGCTCCTTTCGCGGGGGAGGGACAGAAGAAGGAACACAAGGACAGAGAGCACTGAGTGTTGTTTTCCAGTCCCCCTTGGCACAAAGCAGTTGTGGCTCAAGCCACACAGGGAGACCCAGTAAAAAATAGTCCACTGTGGTTTCACACCGCCTCTGTACTTCCCCTATGCACAACCAGCCTCTGCTGCCAACTTCCTTCCAGCGGAGGGGAGAAGAAAAGCTATTAACAAAAAATATATACAGGAATATGAAGTCAACAGAACAAACAGATTAAAGAGTTAGGCTTGTTTCCACTTTTTCATGCAAGCTAATTCTGGAGAGTTCTCTCAGCCTGACCAAAAACTGTAAAGCTGCAAAGAGAGCAAAGTCCTACCTCACAGCTTGCGTAGCTGATAGAGTCTGCAGAGAAAAAAAGAAAAAAAAAAGGCAGGGGGAGGGGGCAAGGGGGACATTTGGGGATTCAAGCTTTTCCACCTACCCTGGGCTTGGCTCTTTCCTGAGCTCTTTCTGAGGCAGACAGCCCCAAAGCTATGCAAACACATTTAAAATGCTAAGAAGTTCCAGGGATTTGCTAGCACTTGCTTCTTCACTGTCTCAGGGCTTTCCCAAAGAGACAGAAACTTATGAATTAAACAAATTCCATGCACAAAGACTCTCAGATTCCTCCCACTTCAGCACATCTGGAAAAAGGCTCCATAGGTGTCTCTCTCATTCGTATGCACACAAAAGCCGGATTGTCCCGATTAAAACAAGGCAGCCCCCTCTTCCCCCTCCAACTCCCTCTCCCTCACTGCTCGGGCTCTACAGGAATGTTTAAATGACTCCATTTCACCGGCAGGGACGAGAACTCACCAGACTCGCACGCACGAAGCCCTCAGCGCTGGGCTGCACTGCGCAGATGGGTGAGGGGTGAAAAGGGAACGCGGGGGGAAAGTACGACCATAAATCAGCTCTAAACTCTCCGAGGGACTTTAGTGCAAGGCAGGCAGGTAGGCGGGCAGGAGAGGCAGCCTCCGAGCCCCGGTGGGAGTGTCAGGAAGTCAGTATCCCCCCTCCGCACGCACCGCAAGCGCATTCCGGGCTGGAAGGCAGCGCTGCAGACAAAAGCCTTTCCTAAGCGAAGGGACGGGACTCACCTTCGGGCACCGGGGCTGCGAAGGAGCGCCGCGGGGAAACGCCGTCCCTCGGCCCGCAAGTTAGGCTGGCTCCAGGAGCGCGGCCGCGGAGAGGGGCGCCCGGCTGCCCCCGGCCCGGCCGCCAGCAGGAAAGAGGGCTGGGGGAGCTGCTGAGCCCGAACACTTCCTACCAACTCGCAAAAAAGCCTCGCCCAGGCAAACTTGTTTGACCATATAAGGAGAGAGGCTGTGCGAACAGCTGAGCTCACTCGCTAGGGAATGTGGCAATGAGGTAACGGGGCCGCGCGCGCAGCGAGCGCGGAACGGGCTGCGCGCAGGCAGCGGCGGGAGCCCCCGCTGCCACCCCACGGACACAGGGTCCAGCCCATCCCATCTCCCAGGGAGATTTATTTGTCTTCCTGCAGTCGCAAAGGGGACGTGTTCCTTCGGGTTCTCCCACCCGCCCCACTCTCGGCGCCCGTCCCATCCCGTCCCATTCCCCTGGGACACGCGACTCGGCCCGCGCTCGCTTTCCTGGGCTCCCGCAAACCCGACGCTCCTCCCTCTCTCCCTACCTCCCGAGCTGCCCACACCCCGTGACTTCACTTCCAGCCGCTGAGCTGGAGTTGAGGAGGGAGATTAGCAGCCCGGGTGAGTCAGGGTCCCTGCTGGCCGCTCGCTTGCATGAAACAGCTGCAAAAGCATCTGACTCACGCTCCCCCGACGGGGCAGAGGGTAAAGCGAACCTCACACACCTCCCCAGCACAGAAGAAGTCACTTAGCCTTCTCGTACTGGCTACAAGGCAAAGGCTAGACTAGTATAATTCAAAGATTAGGCGCTTGAACTTCTTTGCTAGGTTGCTTTTTGCTGCACATGGGTTTGATTTCCAGTGCTGGCTGGGATCTCAGTCCTGCTCTAGAGCTAGGAGAGCTTTACCAGCAAAATAGAGCATGTGTGACAAGGACGTTTTTTTTCCACGCTGTGCTGTCACTTTTCCAGTGCAGACAATCCCTTTCCTCTTTGTTAGAGGAAAAGATATCAGTGTAAAACCAAAAAGATGCTGCTGTGGAATCCCCAGCCTCTGGAATATCCCAGCACCCCTTCCGCATCAGCTTATCTTCACAGCACTCTCGTGCTGTTCCATGAGTTAATCTTTATTCCAAAGAAAACAAAGAATATCTCAGGCTGACGTTTAAAAGAGATTATATGAATAAATAACCCTCCCCTTTTCTTCCCCTCACCCCCTCTTTATGGTCAGATCGCCATAAATCCAAATGCTTGCACATTTGATTTGATCAGCAACGTGATATGTTCTAATTGCTGACAGTATAGAAATATTTTTTTTATCCAGTGATACAGATTTTTTTTTTCTTAAAATAGGAGCTATATTAAGGAGGATCATTTCAATTGTCTGATTTGCTCTTCTGTCTCATACAGTTTTAATGGAATGACTGTTATATCAGCAAATTGTGGCATGAATACGAACAGCAGAACAGCAGAAACAGGCAATGAGGGCAAGGAGGATGGTGTGGGACGGATTTTTGAGTTAGCTTTGCTGCTGAAGCCAGCACTCAGTATAACTACACTCTAAATTCTTTCATTACCTCATTATTCCCATTGGGACCTGCTCATGGAAGCAGATCAAGCAAAGCAGGACTAACACAAGGGAAAAGCACACCCTCTTAGACATTTGTTAACTTGCCATATAAGCACTGATTCTCAAATCAGAATATAAATAAGCAAAAGATGTTAAAATTGATTTCCTGCTTGCCAGGTATCTGATTAAAAGTTTGTGCTTTTGTCATCAGAAATTAATCTGAGCTACTTTTCCTATGCTAGTTCTCATTCTTCCAGAAACAAATCAAGAACCTCCCTTATGCTAATAATGTTCCTGCAAGCAAATCCTGTCTTGCTTGGAAGGGTGTACATTTTTCTCTTGCAATATATCACTGTATATCTGTGTATTGTTACAACGAAGCTCTTAACTGAAGCAAAACATGAGGAGCTTAACAGTCCGGGTACAGGGATGGATCGAGAGATATGCTCAGCTTCTTGTGCCAGAGGGCATGGATTTGGTCATCATTTCTGGAATCAGCAGCAGTTCTCTCAATGAATCCCTTTGGCTGCCCTATGCCATGGCTAGTATGATCTAATATTTTGGAGTTGCTACATAAAGATAGGGTGGAATGACTACAAAAACTGCTATAAAGTAAATGCTGGAAGGATTTAGAATATGCTGTTATAGCTGGTGGCAGAAAACAAACTCCAGTGTCATCTATAAAACCACAGCTGACAAATTCAGGGAGTCATAGGAACCCATCTCAAAGAGAGATTTTTTTTTAATGTAAACAGATAAAAATAATGCTAGCATGGTACCTCACTCAGCTAAGACAATGAATAAATAAAGACAAATGCAATACTGAACTGATGCAGCAAATATGTGTGCTGCACTGAGATGAAAACTGCTAATAGTAACTAGGTAGCCACAACATGCAAATAAAATAGATGCAAAAGTAGAAAAACTAAATAATTGAATGCAAAAGGAAGGGTTCCAAATACACTAATAGAGAAATTAACTTCAAAGACAACAAATCTTACCTAGATTTGTCAGCTAAGTTTCAAGATGGTTCAGGTAGCTGCATATGGGAATCTTTGTGCTAATAATAGATTCAAGGTCAAAGCAAAGCAACATGGATGCTGGACAGGATGCTTTTGTTATGTTAATGATAGAAAATGTCTGAATCTGTATAATTTTAATCTATATATGGCCATAGCAATGCCACTTTATATCAGTTTGAAATTAGGTAACAATTGGTAATGCTACTTAGCAGTCCATATATTTTTCCTCTTCTTTTTTTGAGAAAAAAGTCCTATTCTCATATCTGTGTGACTTCACTGATTTTTTTTTGTCATATGCCTTCATTTTGGTCTAACTACATTTTATTGATTTATGTTACTCCTATGCTTATCCTGTGCTATTTTATCCTATATAAATACTATAGGTAGGCCTATAGTGAAGGATATATAATGGGTCTGTTCTGGTCCTCAGGCCAAGAAGTAGAGGCAAGTTCAAGGCCTGCAGGGCTATCTGCAACACATTAGTTCTATTTATACTACTAGTGGATGTAAGAGCTGTGCTAAGATCCTCTTTGTGTTCCTACTGCACAGGCTTCACCTGTTGTAACTCACTCTTTCAAGCCTAATGTATCACAGAATCTACAAGGTTGGAAGGGGCCTCTAGAGATCATCTGGTCCAACCTTCCCGCTCCAGCAGGCACCTAGGGCAGGTGGCACAGGGCAGCATCCAGGTGGGTTTTGAAGACCTCCAGAGAAGGAGACTCCACAACCTCCCTGGGCAGC
>JAUBOD010000331.1:45275-63381 GCA_032353885.1 Nothura maculosa
CCTGCGTGTGCAGGGGGGTTGGACTAGATGACCTCTAAGGTCCCTTCCAACCTTACGCATTCTATGATTCTATGAAGGCAGTTGCTTGTAAATGGGAGCCAAATGACCTGATTGTGTTTAATGCTAATGCAGCTCTATAGCTGGAGTTCATGATTTAATCACATTTAACAATGATCACAATTTGTAGTAATTAATTGAGCTCAGAACAAGCTAGGAGAATCAGAAACTTGTGAGGTGGTCTTTATTATGCTCGTCATGTCCTAGCCTTGGTCTCCTCCTGTAGTCTGACTTCTAATGTTTGATTTCCTGTGTCTGATCTCTAATGTACATCTTAATAGTGTCATACAATACCATAATTTCCTTTTTCTGAGTTACCTGAATTGCTTCTGCCTTACACTGCTTAGTCAGAGGCATATGGGGGGGTGCCATTAAAATACTCAGTTCCAGTTACCCTGATGAACAGAAAACTTTTTTAAGTGAGAAAGAGAAAATATCTAATGATTTTTTTTCCAGAAAATAAGATCTTTTTGCATAGCTGAGAATGAGGAGAAGAGGAGGTGCAATGGACATTGAATCAGATAGTATTTGCTTTCTGCTAGCTTTCAGATCACCATGTTTAGCCTTTTTAACACCAAATTGGTTTTCTGCTTTCTGGATTCCAGCTGATGAGTGCCTCAGAATTGCCACCTCTTGCTGGCCTCTGTAGGGCTGAGTGTTCTGCAGCATCTTTTGCTGTCAGAAGTTCTCTGAAACTGTAGAGATGAGCAGATATAAGTGTGCTAGAAATGCTAGAACAAGAAGGATGATTTCTAAATCTGGGGGAAGATGAAAATCCTGCAAAGAATAAATAAAAAAGGTAAAAGCTGATGAAAATACCCCATACACATTCAATAGCATGTATGTCAAATAGACTGGAGATTGCTCTATAGATCCTTGGATTAACTTGTTAATAGGTGATCGTTACTGGTATTGAAATTCTTGACAAATTCAAAGAACTCAGTTTTAAGTACAAGTCTGAAGATGACACAAGGGCTAAAGGTATAGTAAATATTTATGTGGTCAGAGCATTTGTACAGGGGAGTCCCTGGTCCTTGGCTGACTTTATTTAAGGACTGTTGCTTTTGATTAAATTCTGCTTTGTAAAAAAATTCTTATATCTTTTTAATGGTTTATTTTATATTATTAATTATTTAATTAAATTAAATTTAATTTTAATATAAATGCAGTGATTGTGCAAAGTGTTTAGGAAATCACAGTGAACAAACAGCTGAATGTGAATGTAACTGCAAAGTTATACTAGAATGGATTGATGTGATAAGTAGCAGGAAGTGCTTTCTAACTTTGTTGACAGAATGGGTGAGATCATTCCTGCAGTTACATGTACGTTCTTATGTCTGCATTTTATAGAACTGACAAAATTGAGATGGCTTTTAAAAAGAGACATAGATTTATTGAGGAAGGTAGAAAAATGCTCAACAGTAAGAACCCTAAAGGTCTCATTCTGTTTAGTTTGTCAAGAAGAAAAGTAAGTGTATGAATAACTTTCCTGAAATGTAATGATAGGTATTAAAAAATTCTTTCATCTTGTTAGGAAAGGTAAAGCAAGGACCAGCAGCTGTAAGCTGGTGCCAAAGCAATTCAAAGTAGAAAGGAGAAATGCCTTTTTAAGTGATGATGATTTAATATTAGAACAGGATATCAAAATAAGTGATTATTTCTCAATCACACATCATGACTAAATGCTTTTCTTCTGGGAGTTATGCTTTACTCAGACATACATTATACTTGAGAAGATGACACATGACCAGTCTTGACATGAAGATAACAAGGTGAAATGTAATAACTAAGGATGCACTGAATATGTGATTAAGCGCTCCAGGTGGCCATTGTGGCCTTAAACTCAGTGATTCTCCAATATGCTGAGCTGACCTGGCTTAAGACTGGTAAAAGCCATTGTATTTGCATCGAGGAATGTGACTAGGTATGTTTCTATAGGAAACGAGGTCATTGCAGTAGACTGGAAAGGACTGAAAGATGTGGACCAAATCAATATGGACAGCACCAGTTCTCTGCATGGCAGCAGCTTCCATCGACCTTCCACTGAGGTGAGTTCTTGTACTGCAGCCGCTTACACAGGAAAATAGGAAAGTTTTGATTCTTTCTGGTTTCAGAAATGAGAGCTATGCACCATTGGTGCATTGTCTGAGAGAGGACCAGGAAGTCAGTGTTGTCTTGTGTTGAATAGAGCGGAGTCATTCACTTTGAACTATTGGAACTGAGTAAACGTTTGAAGGAAAAACCTCTTAAAATCTCTCAAAAGTGGAGTAAACCAGAACATCGAAAAAAAATCTCACATTTCTGATAATCCTTTCGGTCTGCACTGTATTCATTGAAACATCCAGTACTATGGCTCTCCCAGCTTCTGCAGCACAGTCTTATAATCTTCTGAAGGAACACATTTGTCTCAGTTTTGTTTTTTAGGGATCCATTCACTATCAACTCACTGCCAATTGATTTACAGTGCAGCATCTCAAAGGCTGATTCATTTCCTGTTTTAAATTATTGCAATTTCTGTAGTCTTAGATACCTGAATTTTCAGGTCTGCAAGTCTGAGGATATGCAGTCATGATTAGGAAAAAGATCAAAGCTATTTTAAACCAATAACACAAATTGGGAAACACAAATGAAGTTCACAAACAACTCACAAATAGCATTTGCATTTCCTCATAACATCTTTCCAAATTGTAGTTCTTGGAGTTTCACAGAACCCTGGGGAAAATGGTGGGGCATAGCCTTGCATAGAATCAAATCAAATACAGATCTAAAAGTCAATGAACGTAAACTCTACCTCACTGAACTGTATGGATACTATCAGAGGACTAAGGTACAATATCTGAGGCCTCTTTACTCCTGAATGAGAGCACTGATATTGAGGCTTAATACCCCTTTGATTTATGTGGATGTAATTTATGTAATTGAGTGATCTTAATTTCCTTGAATGTTCACATCCCAAAACCAAGGAGTTGCGAGGTGAGTCCTCCTAGCTGAAGGAGGCGAATGCTTAATTAGTAATGTAATTGTTATGGAAATTGGATCTGGTTTGCAAAGGGAACTTGAGTCAGAGTTTACAAAACTGAAACACTGCAGAAGAAAATTATTCCCTGAGAAAGTTATTCTATAACTTTTTACTGAACCCCCTATGTTCAAAACATGCAGGTAGTCTAGCTCCTCCTTGTGTTAACCCCAGGAGATGCACCTCCCACAGAAGCATACCAGTGTGGTACTATTTAACAAAAACCGTTAGTAAGTGAAGAGAATTCCTACCTAAAGGTATTTTTGTTTGCCCCGCACTCTTGGTCTCTCTACTAAGAGTGAAGATATTCCCATATTATGGGAATTCTCTTATATATTCCCATATAATACCCTATTCCCATGCATACCTACAAATGCCACGATACCTACAGGCAGCAGAGTGAACAGTAGGGAAGAAAGCCAAGCTTCTCATCTTGACAGACGAAAGCTTTTAATGTATCAGCTAAATAAATGACTAATGATTATGATCAACTGATAAGAGACATACATGACAGTATGCAGCTTGTTACACTAACATGATGTTGTTCTTTTCTTTCTTTAGCAAACACGGACAGATTTTTCTTGGGATGGTATTAATGTGAGTATACACTACACTCCAGTTCATTTTCTCGTTGTAGAAAGCCCAGTATTTTTCTGCCATTGGATGTAATCAAGACCAAGATGGAAATCTGACTGAAAGGTTTCAGTGTCACCAAACTTCTGTTCACTGCCTAGGGTTCAGGAGATGCTGATGAATTTTTGATTGCCTCTGTGTTTGGCTATTTTGTAGTGATTTAAATCCATAGGTGACTATTAAGTTGTCTTTGGCCCGTACGAGGCATATGTGTGTTATTTATAATACTCTCTTTTTAAGATTTCTGGACACTGCTAAATGAAAAAGGTGTCTCTCCATCATCTTTAAACGATAGCTAGTCTTTGACCAATGCATCTTTTGATCTTCCTTATGAGTTAGAAAGAGATGTATTCCTCATATTCAGAGTGTTCAGTGCCAGTTAGCATTAGCTAATAAGCAGAGTAAAGTTTTAATAAAATGTGTTCCTAGTTGCTCTTAATACTTATGTCACGCAAAAGTTATTTTTCATTTAGTAATAAAAAAGCATCCTGAAAAGGAACATCACGTATCAGTACTGCCATATATTTTTTTCCTGTGGAAGCTTAAAAAGTGCGTTCACTTAAATTTATAAAATGATAATTATCACCTTGCTTTTCTTTAATGATGTTCAGTTCATATAGATTACCAGAGACAATTTTGTCCACTTTGAAAGGCAGGATCAGAGGCTGCATTTCTGAGGTATAAACATTTTCAAATTCCAGCTATTTTCAAAGCTTTTAAATGAGCATCATTTTTTTCTGGTTCTCACTGAGTGCACAACATTTGGGCCACTGACTATCAGTGAGACATATTTCTCATTAATCTTGTACATTTCATATGGCTTGGAATATTGTGTCTAGGCTCGGTTAGAGAAACGAATTGCCCAGGAAAATTACAGTGCAAGCAGCTACTCTCTCGGAGAAATTTGGCTGGTTTTTCCTTACTGCAGTTCTGTTAAGCTAAATGTAAGATAGACAAAGCCCTCTGGCCTTATACATATAACTTCTTTTGTATCAGAGCTGACTTAAGAATTTCCTTCTCTTGCTATTTGTTCCACACTGAGGGTGCAGCCTTCATGCAGACTGCTTTCTGTTCGGGATCATTTCCACAAGATGGCTCACAGCAGAGCCCCCAGACTGTTTTGAAACAAATTAATGATGCTGAACAGCAGTACCTAGGCAGCAGTAACCAGTGGTGGCATGGATGGACATTCATTAAGCAGCTTTATCTCCAAAGGAAGCTTTTCATCGAATGAGGACTGTATTCTCAGTTACATCTTTCACTTTCTGCTGTATTTTTTCTGCTTCCTTCAGAAGTGTACTTGTTCCTTCCTTCAGAAATGTACTTCAGATATTTCTGGCTCCAAAGTAATACAATGTCTAGAGTGCAGTGTTTACACTCAGTTTTCAGAGAAACTCTCCTCTCATAGTGTGACAAGTGCCTGGGATGATTTGCAATTCAATATCTTTGTACTGTCTTCCTTTACCTCCAATTCTTTGACTACCTAATTACTGCTCCTCTCAGCTTTCATGAGGTTTGTGCCAGCGGACCAAATACTTAGGATTTAAGATTCCCAGATTTATGGTCACTGCTTTTGAGTATCTTTGTTTTTGATGCCCAATGTGAAACACAGTGGATTTGTTATTCAGAGAGGTTGAAAGGAAGAGCGGAAGCAATACTTTTTTTAATGCCTGTGAAAATGGAGACTAAAATGCAATGCCTGACATCTCTGAAAAAGCCTGAGGAATTTGTCTTAAGGCAATATGTTTTTATGATGATGTACCTCTCTATGACTGTACCTCTCCCAATAGTTCCCTCTCCTCGTTATTCAGGGAGATTGAAATTGAACACGGGGAAGAGCATAAAGGGAATTCAGCACAACTGTAGACTTTATTTCTTTTATTCATAGCTGTAGGTGTTTGAATAAAGCAGGGCTTATCCCTGATACAATTATGCTCATTTTTATTAAGACTTTAAAAATGAGAGAGAAAATGAACACCAAAGCCTATATATGTATATAAGTAACAAATTAAGATCTGTAATATAATCCATTTTATTTTGTCTTTTCTAGCACATTGTCAGCTTCTCATTCTAAGCTCCCTTAATTGTCAGCCATGTCTTGTGTCTCTCAGAAAAGAATAGGGAACAACACAGCAGGTCCATGGAGGATTTGTGGGAGTTTAAGGGAGGCTTTTCTTGGCTTGCCTCTGCCTGTCCACCTAACCTTGCCTTATTCTGTCCCGCAGCTGAACAGTATCTAGTCCCAATTAAATTGTCTCTACTTTTTCCTGCCTCTGTTTTGTTCTTCTTGTTGTTGTTTTCTTCTGCTCCTCATACTCCGACCTTCTGGATTCCTTAAACCCTTATCTTCCTCTGATATCTTTTCTCATTCTCTTCTCCTTTTTTCTCATTAGTTTTAAAGCCATTCCTTTCCTCTTTAATATACAATTTCTTCCTATTCTCTCTCTTTTCAGCTCTCCATGGAAGATACAACCTCTATCCTCCCCAAGCTGAAACGTAACTCCAATGCTTATGGAATTGGGGCTTTGGCTAAATCATCTTTCTCTGGTGAGGTCCTGAAAAATTGTTTTTCTCTCGTGTAATTTCCCTCTACCTGCCTTTGTGTCTTGCCCATTGTTCCTTCTGTTGGTCTCCTAATTGCCCCATTCTGACTTTTGCCCTGTCTAGATCATAGAGCAACCCACACCAATGTGTTCTAGATGCAGATATCTCTTATTTGTTGCACCTTCAAAGGACAGAATTGTCTTATGCCTGTTGGCTTTTGATGATGCACTGCAGCTGAGATGTCTTCAACTGCTTCCCCTCAAACTGTCTTGAGATTAACTCCATTTTCTGTTTTGTAGTTCTTTCAATTCCAGGTTTCTCTATTTGTGCCCCATTTTGTCCTAAAAGCATTATAGGCAAAGAAGAAAAATATTTCTCGGGATCTTTCATGTTTGGGTTTCTTGTGAAAGCTGATCCAAGGAAAGATGGAGAAACTCTCCTCCATCCAACCCAAAGCTTGAATACAGACAGGAGAGGAAGGGAAAATTCCACTTCCAAAAAGGGATGCGCAGAGTGACAGACAATCCTAGAGCTGTGTAATAGCCCCTCCTTGTTTTCTAATGTCTGGCCCCTTAGGGATATCCCGCAGCATGAAGGACCATGTCACAAAGCCAACAGCTATGGGCCAAGGCCGTGTAGCTCACATGATTGAATGGCAAGGCTGGGGTAAAGCTAACAGCCAGCAGCAACAGCACACACATGAGACGGCACGCAAAGATGCTGATGCCTACTCAGACCTGAGTGACGGCGAAAAGGAGGCCCGTTTCCTTGCAGGTAGCTCTGACTTTTCTGCATGTGGATTGGGTTGGTTTGGCATGTCCTGGAGCAGAATCCTTGAGAGACTTAACTGCTGAAAAACAAAAAAAAAAATCTGGAGAGTCTGGGGTTGTTCTAAATGGCAAGAAGAAGAGATGAGACGTGTTTGGATTATGGCCAATGGCATGCAAAGCAGAGAGGGTGACAGCCAAGTGCGGGTGGTGGTGTTGCTGAGACCAGGGTGGGTTAGCGTGACCAGTAAATGAGGTTAAAGATGATTTCAAGAAGTGAAGACTTCCTCATGTCTTTGCTTCCTCTCCCTTTCTCCTTTGACACAGGAGTGATGGAGCAGTTTGCCATTTCTGAGGCAACTCTCATGGCCTGGTCCTCAATGGATGGTGAGGATGTGAGTGTAAATTCAAATCAGGATAATCCAGCAGGCAACTATTCTGATAACTATCAGGAGCTAATGGAGAGCCAAGGTGAGCTTGAGCACCTCATTAATCTTGAAATTTCTCTCTCTTACTCTTGTTGCCAAGTTTCTCTTCACCCTTTCACCTTGTCTTATACTGTAGCCTTTATTTTTATGATTGGAATCTAGCAGATGCATCATCTATTTGTGGAGCTGTTCAAGGAATCTGACCTTAACAGAGTTTGTCTGCTTAGACACAACTGAGGAGAGCGACCAGCTCTCACAGTTAGTAGTGGGTATAATGCCTAGGAAATATAATACCTACTAGTGGAAGGGAGCTGCCTTTCATCTTCACTCTTTTTCCCTTAACAATAAAATGTGATATGTAGACACCTGGACTATCCCTAATGCAATGTCTAACTCTTTGTTGTTTCCCTCCTTTTTTTGCAGAACACATGGCCCAGACGCAGTATGATAGCTGGCCTCATTCCTATGTCTCACAAGGCATGTATTGCTTAGGTTCATCTGATGCCTGGGAGACCAGTGATCAGTCCCTCATTGCTTCCCCTGCAACTGGCTCATACTTAGGTCAGAATTTTGACGACTCCCAGACAAACCTTCAGGAAAGCATTTTGATTCAGAGCAGTCTCATCCAGCAGCAACAGCTGCAGCAACAGCGACAGCAGCAGAACTTCATCCAGAGCACAGGGCTGGTCCATGTGTGGCCCCTGCAAACTGCTCAGGGTGGGGCTGAGTCCAGCACCTATATGGAGGACCATGTTGAGGATGAAGGGAATCCACGTCTGGAGAAGGCTCCTCTCCTGAACAAGAAGCCCTCTCCAGAGGAGGATGATGCAGTGTGCCGGGACCTAGAATCACTGTCTCCTAGGGAGGAGTTGGAGCATGCTGCACTGAGCCGCAAAGTCTCAGATGTCACCTCTTCTGGGGTGCAGTCCTTTGATGAGGAAGAGGGAGAAACAAACAACTGATGCTTTCTATGAAGTTCTCATCACTGCTAAACAAAGAAAGGGGTGGAAAGGAATGAAATGGCAGGGATTCTTCTCTCCAGCTTCCCAGACTTCCAAGCAAACACACCTTCCATTCCTGTCATATATTTTTTAAATAAGAGGAAAATTGAAAGTGGTTGACAGATGAAGACCTCTTCTTCCCCTTCACCATGGACGCATATTTCCAAGTATCATTGCTCTGGGCAACACACATGAGGTGCTTGGAGAAATCTGGATTGGTAAATCATTTCTAAATCTTTTTAATACAAAGCTTTGGCTCTGGATACAAACTCTTCTGGTATTGGGGATGTGGCTGATGAGACAGGCTTGATACGGGGTGCAGCTAGGATCCATCTTGAAAGAATGAGTGTTGCTTCATGGATGCAGTCACTTTTGATAGAATATGTGAATATAGACTGTTTAAAACGGAAAGTATGGCTTTGCAAATATAGATTGCACTGGTATAATGATCATGGCTGGTGCTGAGGATAAGGCTGTATTCAATACAGACTGTACTGAGTTGAAGGACTGACTCCATAACCGCATCCTCAGTAGCACCTTGGTATGAATTTGTAGGCTCAGTGGATACAGGCTGCGCTCTATGAACACAGGCTATGCTGCAATACAAATATTGTTGCTCTGTGGCCATGGCTGTACTCTGACATGGAGGAATGGGTGTGGATACATATCTAACTCTACTTTCAGATACTCATGCATACTTCTAATCCTTTGTTTGTTTTGTTTTTCCCTTTGGCATTTCTATCTGCCCAGGAATTGGCAAGACTGATGTGTCCTTTTGGTGCTGGGCACTGGATGTCAGTGGAAAAGACATTTTCAGCTACAGAGACAGTCATAAAAAGCTAACTCTTGCAGGGGGCTCAGAACATATCCTTCTTGGTGCTGTTGCTGTATCCTTCTGTCTTTTCTTTCTCCAGCACTAAGACCCAGAGATTAGATAGCAGATTCCAGAATGGTGTGTACAGTTATAGAAAGACAAATTTCCAGTTTGCCTTGGAAGATTTTATTTATTTATTTGTTTATTTATTTATTTATACATTTTTATATTGCTGGGTAAGTGTTCTTAACAAAGCAGTTAATACTAGAAAAAGCCCATACTTCAGCCATCACTGATCACAAATACTGCACCTTTCCCATGTCTCCTATTCCTTCTGCAGTGCCAAATATAAATGGATGAAAAAGGTTGAGAGGGAAATTTGTCTTCCCTTTTTTTTTTCTCCTTTCTTCTTCCTGTCTATATTTTCCTCTTTCTCCTCCAACCAATATAAAGAATCCCCCATTTCTTTTTCCCTCCCATTTCTCTTTAGAAGTGGAGAAAGCTGGTTTCAGTTTCCCTACTTGTACTGGTTGTTTGTCTCTCTCTCTCTCTCTCTCTCTTTCTCTTTTTAAAAAAAGCCTGTGGTTCATTGAGTAATGGGAATCTGGTCCCCTACGGTTCCTTGCCATGTTTCTACAGACATTCTGTTTGGGAGAGGGGGCTTTGAAAGGAAATTCAGCAAACCACCTCTACTCAAGATATTTCATCAGAAAATAAATAGGAGCAAAATCAAGCCATTCCCCCCTCCATAAAAAAAAAACAGAAAAAAAATAAGGCTATTGATTTTGCTGAAGGACTGAAAAGAACCAGTACAGTGTTGAGTTTTAATTGTGATACCACTTGCAAGGAAGCCTCAGCAAAGCATGGTTTAGATCTGATACCAGAGATGAGCTAGAGAAAGTTGCCTGGACATTGCCACACTATCCCAGGGACGCATCTTTCTGTCTTACTCCAATTTATGTCTACTCTGTTCAGTTCATGATACATTTGTCTCTTCCTTGCCTTCCCTTCAGGTGTGACACATTGCACGGATAACTCCTTTCTTGATTCAGGTTTAGACCTCAGCATATTTTCAGGAAGAACATCTGAGGAGACTAAAATGTGACCAAAGTAATATTTTCAAGGCTCGGAGTTCAGACAGTTCCTGGCAAGCAAAGAAGATTATGTCCAGAACTATGAGAATTGTGAATGGGACTCTCAGATAGGATTTTAGCCCACTCAGCTTTCTGACACTTATCCAAGCAGTTATATGAAAAAGAAACTCCTTCATGAAGTCCCAAATCTTGCCAGCCAACTGCACATCAGGAAGAGCTGTCTTTCCATTGCACCTGAAAGGAAAACATCTTTGGGAGACTAAAGTAAGAAGGATAACTTGGGGTAGATAAGACATAAAAGCTTCTGTGACCACCTTTTGTTTTCCTCCCAATTCCTTGTCTACATCTTTCTTAGGATATAGCTCTTCTCTTGAATGAGAGCTCTTTAAAGCTCTTTCAATATCTCTTTAAAGATGTTTACACATTCAGGTGCTAACGTCCTCCAGGCAGGAGGCTTTGATGAAGATAATCTCCTACAGTTCATGTAGAGACAGTGCTAGCTCAATATCATGCACTCCTTTGGATCTAACTGTGGAGCAGGGCTTAGAAAACCAACTAGCTAGAGGGAGGATTTTGGGCAAGTGTCAATGGCACCTCAGCACATAAGTGTTAACTTTCTCTTACTGTCTTTTTTTTTTTTTTAACTTCAGGGAAACCAAAATTGTCTGGTATGTTCCTTTGTGGGTGAAAACTTGGATGGCTTGTTCCTTTTTTCTCTGCACTATTTTGTCCCCATGTTCCTCATTAGGACAAATCTGGACATTTATAGTCACTTTCAGTGTAGCTGAAACCTCCATATCCTTTGCAAGATTGGGATGTATAAGTCGCCTTGTCCAGGTCTTCTTTGCTCCATATGAGAACTTTTACTGAAATATAAAATTAATGGATAAAAGATGTATGTTTTCTCCAAGCAAGGCAGAAACAGAGAAACATTATGCTACATGAGAAAAAAGCCTTCCCCCATGTTATAAATAATTCCACAGCACTGAATCACAAGAAAAATCCTTTCTGTAGAGTTTTCTAATCTCTGTGGAATGGATAGAGAATTATATCTTGCTGTGTAATTCCATAGCCAGATCTCTAAATTCCTCTTGTTTATTCTTTGTTTAATCTGACTGTTTTGAAAAATAATCTTTATATAAACTTTTTAATTTCAATTTTATTAAATGCCACAAGATTTATATTATACAGCTCTTCCATTTCTGTGAATAAAAATCTCTCTTCCCCACTTTTTTTGCATTTTGAAAAAGGGAAAAGCCATTTTTCTGGACCTCTTCACCATCCAAAAGAGAAAAGTATCTGCCTCTCCAGTTGCCTTGAGCTTGACTGGATAGAGCACTGTTGGCTACCTGTGTGAGCATCCTGAAGTGAACTGGGAAAGTGTTTTGAATTTCTTCGAAAATGGAAAAATCATTTGTATAACCTGGCTTTTTCTTATGTAATAGTCCTGCTGGCTGTGAGTAACCGATATCAGAGGGAGGGGCCTGGAACCTACTGCACATTTCCCAGAAAAACCTTTATTATATAGCTACACCTTTTCAAGCATATGGAAGGCACAGATGCTCTGTAAGCAAAATTTGTCCTGCAGTTCCTTTATCCTGGTGAGGATGGAGGAGTTGGAGAAAGTCCAGCCAAATATTCAGAGCCCAGACTGAATTTATGAGGCTGGCAATAAGCAGGAAAGGTAAGCTGAATATACTTGATCTACAGTTACCAAGAAAGTGAGCCCTACTGTTTATTTATACATAACCTTTGTAGAACACAGCTACACCACATAAAAAATGCGAAATTGCAGCAGAGATGGAAGATTCTCGTTTCTTTTAATTCTTCCCACCTTAAAGCTTTTGTCTCCAACGGGAGATACTGCTGTTATTGTGCTGAATATGAATGAATGCTTAAGCGTAAGTGACCCTTTTGAAAAAAGGTTGCAGATTCTACTATAAGAAAATCTTCTTGTGTTCCTCTCCACTAGATGCTTATGTCTGATCAGTTACACTACTGCATTTAAACTTTGAAAGTGATTAGATGGAGGAATGGGAACACAGGATTGGAAAAAATCTCAGCAGGATTAGTATATTAAGAATTGGAACCAGCACTTTCAGTATATCCTAATAAAGCATGGGAAGTAACTGCCTCAGAACAAACAAAGCATAGGACATGGGGATCTTGTATATCTAAGGTATAGCCTGCATGTTTCCCTTATGTTGAGGACAACTATGAAAGTTACGGAAGTGTTCAATGATACATGGAAGATTTTATCCTAAAGACTTTGATAAAAGAAGATGGCTTGGAAACTGAAGCACCCTCCTAGGTCACTATTTTAGGCCTATACCTATGTAGCAGTAGCTGCAACATTTCCTTACATGACTGTATATATAATCTGATGAATCTGCAATTGATTAACTGCCACCTTCGACCTCTTTTTTTCCAGTGGTCATGTGGGAAAGGAAGTAGAGTTAATGCTTTTATTCGTATGGCTGTACAACTCAGAGGGAGATTAGATCTCACTTTTTTAATCCAAATCTAGGGTAGTCCTCTATGTTTAGGCAGTCAGCCTATTCTTCAGTCACATGAGATCTGTAGGCCCTGCTCTGTGCTCACTTCAGGAGCCTGGGATTAAAATGGAGACCTGCATAATTTTTGAAACTATACAGCATTTTGCTTATTTATTTTAAAATTCAAAGTCAAGGATCGTCCTATATAAGGGCAGCTTATATAATCTTTTATTTATAAAAATCTGAAGCTTTCTTTACAAACCTTGTGAGTTCTCTTCAACCCCATTACTTCAGGCTCTGGGATGAAGAAGTCAATCTGCTTCTTTTAGTTTCTATGTCTCTAAATCAGCATCTCCTCTGGGAAGCTGCTAACAACCCCTTGCCTCCCCCTTGACCCTTTTTTTCTTTACCGCACTAGGAATTTCGTGGTATACTTGCAGCAAGGAGAAGAGTTCAACTACACTTCTCAGCTGATCAGATAGCAAGCTGCTCTGAAAGAGGCAGCCTGCCCTAACTGTGCTCGCTTCTCAGGAGTGCTTGTGCAGATGCTGATGCACAACTGACCCCAGCAAGCCAGAGCAGAGAGTCATAAAGATAGAAGTGAACCCTGCTGTAAAAGTAAAGAAGGAATAACCTTGATACAGAGAAACGGCGAAAAGGGGAGGCAGAGAGAGCACACAATATTTTCAGCAGCAGCTGGCTTTTATATCACACTGGGTAAATTGTGAAGCTGCACTTTGAAATGACATCTTCATGATGGGTTTAATCTGCTGAAAGGAGTTGTCCTGTGCATCACACCAGCTGGATATTTCTGCTACCTAAGTAGCACCAGTACTAACATTCATTTATCTATCCAAAAACTGATCCCATTGAAAACTAACCCAACCCTCTACCAGAAAAGAAGTTTCAGTAGATTCATTTGGCTAGGCAAGCATCACTGAAGATCATGTCAAATGATACTACTGATGCAATTTAAATGGCCTAAGAAATCATGAAATTTCCAGCTGAAAATAGTAAACTCACCTGAGCTCCCACGGAGAATGTACCCATCCCCTTGCAAAGCCTTTTCCTTTTTTTTTTTTTTGGTGGGGGAAGATTTCTGGTATTCCTTTATTTGAATTGCTCTTTGCTCTTACTAAACACCCTGTAATTTCCCTCATTGTTCCCTCCCCTTCCACAGGCTCTTCTGAGTTAACCCCTTGAAGTCAGACAGGAGGAGATGGGTAACTTGACAGGCATCTGGAATTCATAAAATTAATATGTGCCCAGTGATAACACTCCACAGCAGATGAAAATAATGATGGATCTTTTTCTACAATTGCAAGATGCAGAACCATATGAAAGAGTGAGAGACACAAAGGGATTTTGCAGGTGGACAAGTCTCTTGGAGGTGAGGCTTATCCATATCTTTAAGTCTATGCCAAGCAAGTGTGAGATTCAGAAGTGCTCTTCACACTTATGTAGAGCCCATGTCTCTACTCTGTCCAAAAGTAAAATTTAATTGTAGGTTGATGGAAGACTGGAGAGAAGAAAACTGCTCTCTTCATTTGACAGAAGTATGGTAAGACACAGTGCAGAAAGACAGACTTCTGGACAAGTACGGATGCTCCACTCAATAGTAAGGGAAAGTGTAACTAGAGACTGAGACACACTGAGGGAGAACCCTGGGGGAAAGACCAATAAAAGCATGAAGATCTATATTTATGAAGAGGTAGAAGGCTTCCTTGAAGACTCTAGGAAGAGTGTGATCTGGCAGATAATTGCTATATAAGCTACAGCTCCAGGATTGACACGGGTCTTAGTACTCCTTAGTCCATGGCATGTCCACATGTTTCTGTAAGACAGCAATGGGACAGACATTTCTCTGAATTTGCAGAGAAATTTGCAGTTACTAGTTTTAAGTAGCAGTGAGTTATGCAGGTCACAGCATACTAAATTCTACTTCTTTGGGTGATTCTTAGAAGAAATACTCCACAAAATAACTCAGTACTTGCCCAAATGAAGTTAATGTGAATTCTGTCTTAAGTGGGACCCCCAAATCCCCTAAATTTAGCTCATTTTGCCTTAGCTATTACATTGCCTAGAGAATGAAATAAAAAGATTAAAAAAAAGCTACTTGTAAACTTGTGGCGTCAGGGCAAGACTTGTTTGTAACCTTGAGCAATGTCACATTCATCTATTCAGTTTGCCAAAGTTCCTGCTCTCTTGCAATTTAAAACTCTTCCCCTCAATTTCTCTCAGATTCAATTCCTCTTATTTCTTGTGTGAATGATTCAAAACAATCTGTCATTTCCTTTAAGCTAACTGCTATACCAAAAGAAAGGAAAAGAAAGAAGAAAGAACAGAAATCCATTCCAAAACAGAGTTTTTATCAGATAATGCTCTTACATCTAAAGAAGTATAAATAAGCAACAATCTGAAAATTGTATCCCACTTCCCCCTTGCAACCTGTCAGGGAAAGATTACTATACTGTGGCTCAGGGAAAGAAGTGAAAAAATGGGGAAAATGGGAGGGAAACAGTGCCTATTAAAGCTAAATGTATGTGGAGCATAGCCTTAGACTGTCCTTAAAGCACAGTCTAAAAAAAGAATGCAAGCTGTAAAGTCAACATCAGTTTTCTCTTTTATATCACAGGCTTTTCCCAGATTAAACAGCAGTGAGTCTGCATAGGATCAGAAGTAGCCAGTTGGACATCTGTGCCATATCATTGTCCCTCTTCATGTCCAGAACATGTCAAGGAGCCTGAGCTAGATTGTTGGGGACACTGTGTTCTCAGTAGCACAGCTTTATGAGTTTATTGGATACGATTAAAGACCAAATGGCTACTATTTTAGCAAATAGACATGGAAAAGTTGCAATTAAAATATTAGGGTCTGTTTTTCCCATGCACTGACTTTTTTTTTTATCCCAGCATAGAAATAACAAAGTATAATTCTTCTCTTGCAAATCAAGAGAAGCATTATGATCCTCAGTGTTGGTCTGCAAAAAATAACACAGACTAGAAGAGACTATGCAATGTATTTTGCCAAAGCAGATTCACATTATTGGAAGAGTAAACATTACAGTCAGGCCAAGGCTTTCTGACAACTGATATTTTTACTAAAATTTCTAGAGACTTTTTTTTCCTTAAAATTATGAAATCTAGTTCCAGTAGGATTTTTTGGGTGCAGTCACTAAGTGGTTTGCCTGATGATAACTGCTGTCTTTTAGGAAAAAAGAGGTTGCTGAGTTCTATGAAAAGAATTATTACTAAGCATCCTTCTGTCTTGTTTTGATAGGTCCATTTTATATGCCTCCTGAAACCCAGTTGTTTTCCTGCTTTCCCCTAAGAAAATAATTGTCCATGCTAGTCAGACAAAAACTTCTAAAAATGTTTTTCTCCATCATGAGAGTGATGAGATCATTCAACAAATGTTACTTCTAGGGAGATAAAAGCATTTAGTCCAGGTTCACTTGCCTGCTGGACTAGTTTTCCTTGGGCATGGAATTCTAGTCATGAATTGGAGGTCAAGGCTCAAAATCCCTGTTCTAGAGCTCTCTTGAGCACAGGCAGACTTCCCTTCTTTTCAGGTACTGTTTGCATGAGCAGTGTGGCAAGCCAAAAGCTCTTTTGCAGGTACATGTTCTTGTTTGGCTTCAGTGTTTCTTCTCTAGTTTGTTGTACTGTGCATGACTGGAGGTCTTTGAAAAACTTGAGACTGTAGTGTTGGGACTCAAAGTAATTTTACAGGGAAAAGGATTTCTCTTGGTTTGTCTCTTTCCACAGATGGGAGGGTACAAACTAAGAGCTTGGGAGGTACAATGGGTGGAAGAGGGGATGAATTCCTGATGCATGTTCAAAAATAGTTAAAGGTTTAAATCTTCAAATGTTGCATTTTCAATGTTTGAAACTGCTTTAACATCAAGGTATGGGACAATGGTATTTGCAGCTGTACAATTTAAAGAGCCTCTCCCTCATTTGTGCACATTTTCTGTTGGGGGTTGTTCAATGGTGATTATTTTACATTCTTTCAAACTAGTGTTTACAGAGCTGAATTAATGTTTTGAGGGAAAGTATTTAATTGAAGTAAAAAAGAAAGAGAAAGGGGCTCAGTGTTGTAAGCTTTCATTCCTACCTTGTCCCACATGAGCCCTTTAAAATCTGATTTGCCTTTGGTCTTCCAGCTCCAAAACATGTTTGCCTGAAAATTTTTGTTGGATATTCTTCGCATGTTTTGATAATGTGACTTATAACACTTCTACAAAGTTATATATAAATACACGTACAAACACACACATACATGTACACACACTACATATAGACTTAGGAAATTATATGACACTGTACACCTCCATGCCTGTATGTGGCAGCAACCACAGTTAAGAAGGGGAGGTAGTTCAAAATAGCATGTACAGTCCTTTATGGAGTTGTTATTAAACAGAATGTGGTCTTGCCATCCTGGCTGGTGGAAGTGTTTTATTTCTGTGGGATTGATTCCAGGGGAGTTGCGTCTGAGAAAGGAGGATGCTAGGAAAGTGGGTGGGATCTCAATGAGATAGGATCAAAATCTGATTGGGGTCCTTGAAAAGAATCTATGTTGGTTTGGAAAAGGATCTCAGAGTAGGAAATACATGATGCAGTAGATCTTCTTGAGAAGATGTGAATACCTCATGTTCTACTATACAAACAAAAAGTCTTATGAGGGCCTGTGGCTACCATGCCACAAATCCCAGACCATTGTGACAGATTCAATGTCAAGCTGTATCATACTGGTGGGATTTTCCAGTTTAGGACAGAATGAGTTTTCCTGTTATGCTTGAACAGCATTTTACATATGATGCTTATAAGAGTCATTCAGGTATTGGTAACACGCGACATCTTTGCTGTCTTAGCAGAAGTTTCACGACAGCAGGTTTGGACAAGACACCAAGAAGAAGCTAATGCTGTAGTGGCACAGGCACTGGTCATAAGTAACAAGACTTTGGTTTCAAATTTCATTTTAAATTGTTGATTCTCAGCGTACTGTCCTCCTAGTAGTTTGTGAAGAATCAGTTGAGCTAGAGGAAAGGGGACACCTCTGGCACTTCCATCAGTTTTTTATCATCTTCCAAAGAATGGAGGGCATTAAATAAGATCCAGCAAAGCTCTTCTTGTCATAGCTTTAGACATGAAAGAGAGGGAGAGCAGCCCCGCAGAGAGAGACCTGGGTGTCATGGTGGACGACAAGTTGACCATGAGACAGCAGTGTGCCCTGGTGGCCAAGAAGGCCAATGGGA
>JAUBOD010000331.1:65025-75223 GCA_032353885.1 Nothura maculosa
CTTTATAAATTAACTATTGGAATGTTTTCATAATATTTTGCCCTTTAAATCAGATGCAGTCCTTCGAGTTGGCTGGATACGTTTCAATAATGGATCTTACTGCAGAGCTCAGAATATTTGTACAACCATTGCACTAAAACTGAGGTGTGAGCCAAATACTCATCTTATAGGATCACACAGAATCATAGCATGTTTGAGGTTGGAAGGGAGCTCTAGAGATCCTCTTGTCCAACCTTCCTGCTCCAGCAGGGACACCCAGAGCATGGGGCATCATGTGGCATCCAGGCCACCCTGAATACCCAGTACTCAAATCATTAAGAGATTTGGCTACATCTGGCTTCATGAGCTAGTGAACTATTTCCAAGAGGGTCTGCTACACTGTCTTTAGCTCTGTGTGGCTAGAACTGAGTTTAGTGACTCTCAGAAAGCTGAGGGAGGGGGAGATGTGACTTAAAATACATACAATCCGATTGAGAATGATCTACTAAATACTTGCAGGTGTGTAATTTAACAAAGGTCCTAAGGTGTGTTTGTGTATCCGAGTGCATATGCCGAGGTTTGTCTGCCCTGTTTGCCAAGGCTCAATAAGAGCATGTGATTTATGGTCAAGATGAATTACCTTGACAAATAAAGCCAAAGAAAGCCAGACAAAATTTTTTGAATTACCTGAACTAAGATCAAAAATATTTTTGTCTGTTTGACAAAATAGACAGCTAATGCTGAGGTCCTGATTTGACCCAGAAATATCAATTATTGGTTTCCAAGGTTGACAAAACTGTTTTAAGACCTGTGTCCAGGTTAATGTGGCCATGGATGACTTAGTGCTTTTTGTAACTGTATTTTTAGTTATATTTTCTTAATCATACCATTATTAGCATTGGACTAAATTGGTAAAGAAGGATCTTTATTGTCTCAGCTATGGCTTGTACATTTTGGCTACAAAACACACAGCTCTAAATAGTATTTAAATATTTAGGCCAGTGGAGGAGAGCAAAGCTATTTTTGTGAATGCATAATTCAATGTGTGTCTCTATTTCAAATTACTTGAATCAATTGATTTTGTCCATAGGTTTAGCAATATGCAGATTTTTAGTCTGAAAGAATTTGCCAACCCCAAAAAAGTTATATTTTTTTTCTGGCATTTCTTTATAGTTATCCAGGAATCTATCTCCCAAGTGTTTTATCTTCCCAGCCAAATCATGACTAAGCCTATGAGCCACAGCACAGCCTCACAAAAATTTATCTTTAGTCGTATCAATTTCACCTCTTTCTTATTTTTTCACTTCTTTATATTTTACTAGTCTTAAAACGAGTCTTAGTATTCTGCTTTGACAATTAAATATTATTTAAAAGAGTTTATCTTTTTGATGGATTAGAATCTTATAGATAACTGCCTGCATTGATTAATTGAATAACATAAAGGTGTCAATTAGATCAGTGAGACTAAGTTTTACTTGAAGATACAAGGAAAAAGACTTTATTTATTTATTTGTTTATTTATTTATTTAGTGATGGTGACTTCCCCAAGTTTGTACTCTCATTGAGATTTTTAATGACTCTATTCTTCTCATAGTATTTCCTTAAATGCATTAATTCAGAATGTGCTCAGAGTTGAAAATCCTGGGTTAAATGATCTCTATTCTACTACTTAGGGTAGAAGCTGATGAGCCTAGTTTAACATGAAATAAATGATTCCAACCAACTCTACAAGCTACTTAGCAGAAAAGCAATCCTCTGGTTCAAAACACTTTCTGAATTTGTTTTTCAAAGACTCATATGTGGGCTTTTGGAGACTGATCTGACTTTCTAGAGGAATATGCATGTCTTAGTGTTGGTGTAAATTCTGGGAAGTTTTTATTCTGCAAAAAAACATTTTATTGCGTATAGGTGGCCAAGTCTATGCTGCTTGGATAGGATGAGAGATGTATGTTTTAGAATGGCAGTTCAATGTCACTTTATTTGCACTACAAAGGTTTGAAATTTAAACGGTGAAGGGGCATCTTCAAATTGTCAGACAGAGTCCAAGCTTAGAGTTTTCTTGACAGAGATTCAATATCTTCATTACTGCAAAATTCACACATACTAAAGTATGTGGCACCAGCTCAATGCAGATTTTATTAATAAAAATGGAAGCAGAAACACCAGCAGCCATCCCAAACTGTCTTTGCAGTGTATGTGTGGCTTCCTACATATATTTATATATGGATGTTTTTTACCAGGTAAGAGTACTCTTTCTGCTCCAAGGGCGGGGATACACATGGAAATGGTCTGGAATAACTAGTTTCCCAGTTTGTGCTTTCAGCATTAAAGAGCAATCCAGTTGTTCTTCCTGATAACCCCAAGGCAGATATGGCCAGTTGAGTGTGCATGTACGTGAGCATGCATATATGTCCCCTTGTGCCTGCAGGTGACCAACCGCATAAAATTTTCTGGTGTATCTTGTATCTTACTCTGAGTTTCACCAGCCCCTCTGTGGGCCTCCTTTCATTTCCCTCAGCTCGCAGTCTGGCTATCATGACTCACTCTGGCTTTGATGTAGACTCCATCTGCTTTTTCATCCAGTCTCATCCAATTTTTTTTTAACACACCATAGGAGAAATGCAGTACTGGAGCAGAGCACATCTCTGTATTCACGTGGGGGTAGGGAATGTATATTGTCTCCACCCTCAGAGTTTCTCCCTCTCTTATCTGTCTCATTGGAACCATTTGACTGAGCTAAAAATGTGGTGGAATTAAGTCCATATATGCTATTAATAAGGTAGGGGCAAAGAAACTTGGAGAAAATTGGCCTTCTATGAGGGGATGTGGCCAGATCACCGTTGCCACTGACTGGAATACACTATGCACTTATGTATGTTTAAGAAGAATGCCCTTTTTCTCCTTCTTACACAAAGGCATATCACAGTAACTTGAAAAAAAAAACAGAAGTGATTTTGTCTCTTCTCTACAAGCAGAAGGGAAGGTGATACAAAGATAACAAGGAGGCTGTTCATGTCCATGTGAATAAAACATAGCCCTCTGGTAGCTGGAGGCACCTGGTGTGGACGAGATGCTCCCCTCCAGACTACTACTGTCTGCTCACAAGGACAGGGTTACCCTTGGATGAATGAAGATCACTTTGGTAAACAGGGTAAAAAATTTCCCCCATAAGCTTAAACAGAGGGATCGTGTCAGGGACAGTACAGAATAGGCCCATGAAATATGGGGAACAAAAGCAAATATCACTCTCTTCAAGAAGAGAGCTAGGGGGAGCTCCATCACTGTGTCACAGATTCCCTCCATGAATAAAAATCACCTGAGAGAATTTAATGTAAAGTCCGTTCTTGGAATTAAAGCCTGGACAGTTTTTCTAGCAAGATCAGGTTAGAGGTAACTGACTTGCTTCTAAGAGAGCTTATGAAAAACCAGCTGTTAAGATGGAACAGCCACTTTTAACTCACATTAAGCTTTACAAATATCAGCACAGGGCATGTGGTCCACCAACCAGGGGTATATTAAGAACATATTCTTAGTGCCTAGATTCTTTTCCCGATGCTGATAAGTAGAAGCATACCCAACAAACTGTTTGAGACTGTATATAAACATCTAGATGCACAAAAACTATGATAGAAAGAGATGTACAATAGTGGAAAATTGCAGAATACACAGCATTTGATTTAACCTATTTACTGACAAACCCACAAGGAGAGTGTATTAAACAAAACAGCATCTTGTCTTTGGATAATAAGGTTTCACATGCATGACATGAAGTAATGAGAAATGCCTTTTCAAGACAGATCTAGAACTGGAATAGAGATGTTGCACACAAAGGTAGAAGTCTCTGCTCTTAGTGACAATCGAGACAAGCTGGCAAAAAAGATAGATTTCGTAGATCAGAGGTATGCAAAAATATGTGGAAAGTAGGAAGTATAGAATTACCAGTAAAGACTAGGCCTTTTAGAGAGAAACCTGTTATAAACGTGTGGAGAATGTGGCTTCTCTGATATCTTACCTAGTGATCTGTTAACACTCCCTAATTTTTTTTTGAGTTTGTATATTTTAAGACTTTATGTTTGTACAAATTGTGAACAGTGGTTCAGAGAGACAAACACAGATACTTGAAATATAGGTGCAAGCATGCAATTTTACTCCTCTCCTTCTAGCACTGAGAATCTCTCTGGTTAAACTTTTCCCATGTTGTTTTAAAGTGCCATAAACAATGGGAAACCAAAAAGGCTTTCCTTCCTTCCAGTGCTTTTCTTAAAAGTCTTGACTGTGTGCAAGACATGAGACATGAACCAAATAACTTTTCCTTCTGACTGTTTTTAGGCAACAGCTCAGCTAAATGACAGAGGACAGGCTCCCAATTGCCTCCCTACTTAAGAAAATTCCAGAGTAGAAATTGAGAAAGAAGCAAAATATTCTACATGGGAATGCTTCTGGGGGTGAAAGGTAAGAAGTAGTTAAAAGGATCTGCCATGACAAGGGTGTGATTGCAAGCAGAAACATCAATTATGTTTCAATATCCTTCAATATGTTGAAGGCCTCGCTGTGTTTACACTGCTGTGTATAGGTCCACAAAGTCTGGAAGGAAGACACCAATGGCAAATGAAAAGAGCTGCTCTCCTGCTTTCCACATGACAGATTGGCCAAGAGTGTCTGGCTTGTGTCCAGTGTCCATGTCTTCTTATTTTTCCCTCTGCCACATTATGTATATAGTGGCTTACCAAAAATGAAAGCAAAGGCCTTAAAAATTATGAACTTGCTCTTGCTGCCATATAGTCCACATCTCACTCCTCCACATACTTTTATAGTCTGGGCAGCCTAATAGTGTTGGCACAGAAAGTAGCAGAGAGATGGGGTCAATGTTATGCACCTTCTCCCAGCAGAATCAATCCTCTATGGGATTTAAAGAGAGCATCCACATGCTTCTCTTTGAAGAGTGCACTTAACAAGGCTGGCTCAGCTGGTGAGTGCAACAGACTGCTCCTCTCACATCAGCTATAAGGGGACATCCTCATCATCATCTTCATCCTCATCCAGGTCTGTGGAGCGTAGGCTTAGATCCTTGAGGATGTCTGAGATGTTTTCAGCAACTGGCCCTGCCAATTCCATCTCTTCCAGGTCAGTATCAATGGCAGAGGTGGAGCACAGGCCTTCCCCCTCATCACATAAGTGTGAGGGCTGCGGGGAATGGGAATGAGCAGGCAGTGGGCTCTCTGCCCTCAAGTCTGCTGCTTGCTGTGATGCTGCCATGCAGTTGTTCTGCCGGTTCCACACTTGGGTGGTCTGGCCGACCTTCTCACTACTGACCGAAGTTCGGTTGGTATCTCGGAAACTGGCAAGGGGTGGGCGGAGGCGAACGCCAGAGCGTGTGGAGCCCTCTATTGCCTTCTGAAGCTGTTGTTAAGAGAAAAAGTTCAGAGAAAACCAAAACAAAGAAACAACTGAGCAAACAAACAAACAAAAAACACATGAAAGGGAATCCTACCCAACCATACCCAGCAGAAGTACTCTTCAGGGTAAAGGGCTCACACAGAGAGAATCATAGCTGTACTGTCTGGGCCTGAGAAGGTCATATTTTACATGACTTTTATTTCACAGTAAATGACAAAATGCGTGGCACTTTCAGGGATAGTAATAACCATTTAGTTAAGATCCCTACCTCTATAGAGAGGATCAACCATCTAATATCTCTGTGAATAGCATCTGCTGCTTTCTTTAAAATACATTCTTCCAGTTCCTCTACTTAGCTACTAAAGAGTTGAATCAGAATGCAAGACTAGATTGAAAATATAGCAACCATAGCTATTTATATTCCAAACTGGATCCTCAGCAGATGTGAGCATTTTGTGATAATCCACAGGATGTTTAGAACTGAGAAGGAGCAGACAGGAGGATATTTACTTACCTCTTCCAAAGCCAACACTCCCCTCAGCTTTCCCATACTGGTTACATAGGCATGGCTGAGGCCCAGTAATGAGAACAACGTATGTGTCTATGAGCAAAAATACAAATGACTTTTTCAGTACTTTGAAGGCAATAATGTGATTTGTAGTAGACCTAGGACACAGGATTTAGAAATGGGACACCCAGAGGCATATAGCTCTGCAGTCATCACACTAAGAAAAAATTACTACTTTCATTCCTTTTTCTTAGTTAACAAATACTTGTCCTTCTGCTATGTACGCATAGTTATGAGTGTGTTGATGTAACAGGGAACATTTTCAAGGTCATTCCCATCCTCCATCTGGCAAACGAGAGATTAACATGCAACTAGCTGTGCATTTGAAGACTTGTGCAGTTCATATTTCATTTTGGTGCTGGAAATGAGAACATCAGATAATAGTATATATTAATATACATATCTATTTTCTAGAGGTAGTGATCACAGAATCAGGAACAAAAAGAGTCTGAAGGAAACTTCTTAGGGTCTTCTCATCCCAGGAACTTTAATCCATCTTTTCAGCCAAGGCACTATTAACTATACCCATGTTATTCTTGGCATTTTGGAACTAATCTGTTCTTGATGTCAGAAGCTTCTTAGACCATTTATTTCAGTGCTTTCCTCATCACTAGAAGACCTTTTTCTTTTTTTTTCTGTTCTAGAGTGTTTCCAATTAAAATTTTAGCCTGTTTGTTACTCTTTATCCAGTGCAATGGGGACACTGGAGACAGGTTATTCCATTTCTCTTACAAAGCCTTCCTGAAAAGACAGATTATCATTCTGCTCATCAGTTTGTGCTTCTCCAACCTAAATATACGCTATTCTTTTACTCTTTCTTCATAAATCAAGCTTTCAAAAACTTTCAGCATTTTCAGTGCTCATGTATAGATCATTTCTAACTGATTTATCTCTTCTTTGAAGCTGCACAGCAGCTAGACTCTAGCTGTGGCCTTACATGAGGTGATTTTTTTGCAGCTGATTCTTTCCATTTTTTTAAACCTCACATGATGAGAATTGAGATTATACCTGGTGTACACTTGAACATGACATTTAACATCTCATATATTAAAATCCCACTTAAGATCTTCATGTATCATTTCTTATCACCCTATATTCTCAAAGATAACTGCTATCTTATTTTTAGATTATAGCCAGTCCTTTAGAAAATTCCAAACTCATCTTGTTAACTTGTTCTTTTTTTGTCGAGGCTGAGATGTTACTTCTTTAGTATCGGTAATTAATTTTGTGAGAAGCTTACTGATGGAAAGAAAAAAAGCACTGTACCCTTTTACTTCAGTGGGAAGCTTTCCTTCTGTATGCAGTAAATGTCCAATCATTTATTTTTCCTGATGTACCTAAATAATGACTGCTTTTTCACCAGGTTGTCCCTTTCTAGCTGTGCTCTGGTTCTTCCAATTTTGTCCCTACCTGCTGTGCTTGTCTTTTAAGGTCATCCTGAGCTGACTCTAAAAGTCGTATGACGTACCTTTCTCTTTGCTTATGCTTGAGATCAATGAAGAGCCTATGATTGAGGCCACTTTCATGAAACTCTTCTCATATACTGAAGCAGCTTACAGATTCCTGACAGAAACACTCTGAAAAATTAATGAGTACTCATTCCAGTGCTGCACACTGACAAACTAGTGTGTAAATCACAGTGTTAGGCCCCGGAAGAAGGCCATATAACTCTTCCAAAAAAAGAAGAAAAAAAAAGTGCCCTAGAGCTATTTTAATAAATGAACTCAAGCTTCTCATCAAAAAGCCTTTCATTTTCCAGGAGACTCCAGATATGTGTGGAGGATTACCAGTACAAAATAATTTCTGTTACAGGATATGGAAGCTGCTGACGAGAAATATAACTGGATGTGGACAAGATAAGTCAGTGAAAGGTGATGAAAAAGAAATAAGTCCTAGATTGGACTTACAATGATTATCAGTAGAAAAAAAGACTGGGTGAGAAGGACATCTGCACCCACCTTGTGCAGAGAAGTTCTCTCCACCAGTTGGAAAGGGGAAGGATCTATTCGGCAGCTGTCAAAGCATACATCCTTGTCCAGCTCTTCCTGTTCCCAAGCATCTATCTGACACAGGAAGAAGATGAATCAGAGTAATCAGCAATCTTCCTAGCTTGTGCACCCAAACCAGACCTGTAGCATTCTCCTGTTAATGCTGCTTCCCTCCTATGAAGTTCACCAACCTGCCTTGCCCTCATAATCTTCCTCAGGATTCTTTCCTTGCCAGATATTAAATCTTTATGATAATAGAGCAATTCCAGTAACTCAATAGAGAGAAAGTCATCTGGGAAGGTAAAGCTTTGCTTATTCTTGTTTAAAGGGAACATTGAAACTTTCTGAATACAAAATAATAGCCTCTGTATGCAAAGCATGAAGGTACAACATTGACCTATTGAAAGATTCAGGTGAGGAGTGACCTTGGCACTTTCCAGCCCAATACCCTCCTCACAGCAGGCCTAACTTCAAAGCTAGATGGGCTACTCATAACCTTGCTCAAGCCATCCAGCAGAAAAATATCATCTTGCTTATTGAAGCTTGCCTACATTTTCTAAAAAAAAAAAAAGGTTTTGTAAGTGGCCGGAAGAATTACAAATTATAGGAAATGAGCAAAGGAAGGAGCTGCTTGCCCTCAGCCCCTTTGTACATTCAGTCTTACCTCTTCTGGACTCATTGTATCAAAGACTTCTTCCAGCTCCTGCAGGAGAAAACACCATTCAAGACAGAGAAACAGCCCACAGTCACATATTGTATGGAAAAGAAAGACACATAGCCTCTCTTCAACCCCTCTTGTCCCCTTTTTGTTCCAGTGTATTACTGAATGATTACATTTTTTTTTTTCTACTTAAGCATAATAAGTGTACTTTATACTTGCTGTTCTTCCCTTGTCAAAGATGGATCATGGAACACTTTTGGAACAATTTAGATGCCTAAACATAGGCATCTAGTTATGCTTTAGATTCTCTCATGGGAGATGAGATAGGTGTGTTATCAACCAACCCTGTGCAGATAGCTTAGATACACAAGGACATTTAACATGGCACAAGGCAAAACTATCTTTTCATTTTTATATGTTCAAAACTATTTGTCAAAGGGCCAAGAATTGCACTTTTTTCCAGGTTAATCAGTATGACATTCAGATTTTTGCTGGAAAAAAAGATTCCTAGATTCACTTAGGACAGTTGCCTTGACACCTGAGAAAAGTTGGCTCTATTTAGGAGCTTACATATTCCATATTAATCACACCCTTTCTCCTTGGAGGAAGTTCCCCACTGAGCTTGAAATAGTTCAGGACCATAAGCAAGTCAACCATTTGGCCAGATGCTGAATGGCTGTGCAGGAGGTTCTATTTCGATTGTATCCCTTCCCTCTTCAAGGTAATGCTAGGCTTTCCCCCTAACCTGGGCAGCCCTCTCCATTTCAGGTGGGCGGTTGTAATAGCAAAAGAGTTGCTGGATCAGTTGTCTCAAACTCCAGAAAGTACCTGAAGGATGAAAACAAACATATGGATTCAACAAACAAGTAAGAGAAAGAAATACAGAGTCACATATCCATCTCCTTGCCCATGACAGACTGAGAAATGATATGAAGGACATATTAGATGGTATATAACAAGATTCAGACAGCCAACACATCATTTGAGTTGTGAAATGGTGGCTAGAAAATGCTAGAATATTCCTAGGCAATATCTGATCATCAAGAAGAGGAAAACATTACAAAATAGTCTTTGCAGATAGTATTCAGAGATCAGTGCTCCTGATTTAAAAAAAGAAAAAAAAAAAGAAAGAGGCTACTGGCATAGCAAAAGATTAATACAAGGGAGAGGAATTAATATTTGAAAGAGGGTAACAAAGTCAGAATAATAGATGAGAAAAAAAGATTTTGTCAAAATGCAGATTAAATGACAGGAAAACGGACAGAAACTGCTGTGATCAGAGAGTTCTGCAGAATGTGGTTTGGGAAATGAGGATGGAGAGGATTTGGGAATGACTTCAAAGAGTAAACATATGAACAGTCTGAATATAAAGTGTCCAAAAGAGTATGAGTCTACAGGTTGTACCAGCAGCACAAGATGGGGATGAAAATGACTGCAGAATTATTCTCACAGACAGTGCAGACAGGATTTAGCAAAATGGAGGAGGTAGGGTTTGCTGCTGTTGTGAAGAGAATTATATCTGTGGAGGAAGGTAGGCCAGAAACAATCATATCTATAAACCAAAGGAAGGCAAGAAGGGCCTCATGAAGTCCCCTCTGTTCCATC
>JAUBOD010000331.1:89652-105762 GCA_032353885.1 Nothura maculosa
GAAGAGAAGAGAAGAGAAGAGAAGAGAAGAGAAGAGAAGAGAAGAGAAGAGAAGAGAAGAGAAGAGAAGAGAAGAAGCAATGAAAATCAATCATAATATGATACCACTGGGAGATGGTAATTGCTTATTATCTGTTTAGACAAGATTAGCCTTAGAGCAATGATTTAAATAGATCTCTGTAGGCTACATTACCTAAGACAGATGAGCCTGTCTAATAGCATGTTACTGTCCAAAATGGGACAGTACCTGTCTTTTCACCTTCTCTTTCCCTTCCGGCTACTCTGTTCTGCTCCTCCCCTCCCTGACAAATTGCAAAGCCTTCACTCATTTCTTTCATCTCATTAATATATCAGAAAAAAAAATCTTATTCCAGGATTAGTCCATTGCCAGGGTAATTAATTGAATGAAGAGCAGAAATAGCCCAAGTGAGGGGCGAAGATTGAGTTAGGACCAGGGAGGGCAGAAGATGATCAGAAAAGAAGGACATCCTCTTTTTTTGTTGATGAGCCCAACAATCTCTAATCTCTATTTTCAGGGAAAAAAAAAGACGGTCTAAGTCACCAACTGACAATGACAAAAGCATAGTGAATTCATTTTCCAAGGGTCTGACAAGGTGACAAAGGTGACCAGGGTAAAGGGAAACAGCACTTACAGGTCACAGCACTTACAGTTCTTTCTACATTCCAAAGAGATAGAGACATCCATACAAGGATTCAGACCATCTACCCTCAGCTTATCTCCTGAAGCTGATCAGTTAAGCTGTTTTCTAGAGGCAGTTTATCTATAGACTATAGATTAGTTTAGAGAAGCTGCCCAGTTCTTAAGTAGTGAAAGTTATAAGAGAAAAATTCCATCACAAAAGAGACTGAAATGGGAAGGTCTAATTAAAAAATCTGTGAATATTAAAGGTTTCAGAACTACAAAAAGGAAATATTTTTCATAGACAGTTGGATCATTGAATTATTTAACCCAAACAGTCATTGAAGTAGAATGTAAGAATCTGTTAATATGGATATTAAGGCTATATCTGGATGATTTTGAAGAAGAGGCAGTAGGTCTTCTAGGATTAAGCTAGTTTCTAATGATTTGAGAGATCAGAGAGGAAGCTAGAGTAGAAGAAGTGAAGGATGGGAGAGTCTCTCTTATGTGTCTTCAAATTCCATGTGGGAAAAAGCAGGCAAAGATGTGGTCATTTTCTATATTTGGATTAAAAAGCACCTTCTAGGGAAATAGAAGTGTTTTAATGAAATAGAGAAATTCAACTGTGTGAAGTCAATACAGACATAAATGACAGCAGTATTCAAGCAAGAGAAGGGCTCACATGTAGCCTAGATCAATAAAACAGATAAAAGTAGAAAGATAAAAGCCAAGGGTGTAACAAGCAAGTAGTTTACAAAGAAATGACATTCTCCTGCATCAGCTGGAACTTTATTCCCATATGCTCTGCTGAGCATGCTTTTTCTGTGCTATTTCTGTCTGCACAAAACTTGCACATATCTTTTTCATTTATTTGAAGACAGTTGTATTTTTCCTTTAGCGTTACCATGAAGGAAATACATTTAGACTTTTCAGTCTTCCTATTCTTTACACCCTATTAATCTTGTGCCCTCCTACTCATTTTATCACCTCAATTTCCTGAGCTATTTCTTGTTTTTTTTGTGCTTCTAGTCAAGAGATGACCAAATCAAATCATGGCATTTTTAGTGCAGCAGAGTAGCATACACTATTATATATAAAATCATGTCTGTGATATGATTCTCTAGGTTTTCAGTCTTGGCATTCCATTGACCAGAGGCAAAAATTTCACATTAAGGGATCTCTTACTTGATAAGGAGTTGTATTCAATCATTTTGGACCATATGCCCCATACACCTAGGAAGAGATAAACTATACAATTGGTCATATAAGATGCTTCTCTTTCTCGTTCCTTCTCTATTTCTGGAAGTCACATTGAATGGCAGAAATTTCAAACTTTGGTTTTGAGAAAGATAGAAAAGTAACAAATTAACAGAACAATTTGGACACAAAAGGAGTAGATTATTTTTAAGCTTACCTGCATCCTTGTTCCAGACAGCAAGGACTCGAAAAATGAAGGCACTAAAGGTAGCTGCAAAGAAACCTCTCCAATAATTGCGCACAGCAAAGTAAGTGGAGGTGACCTCAATGCTGAAAAGGACCCCTGGAAAAAACAGAGATGTAATTACTTGCAAGTAAGCTCACAAGTCTTCACATCCCAGCCTACTGTCATCTTCCAGCTGTAGTAATAGCGTGTACACTAGAGAGCTTACAGAGGGGACAAAACTAAAATTATGTCAGAAGTGTTGTATCAGAAACATGAAAAACTCCTAGATAAAATTCTAAAGAGCCTTTCTCTCTTGCCTGCCAAAGGCTGGCAGTATATGGAGAGAAGAATGAAAGATTGCATCAGAGATGCTGGGGAGATTGAAAATATTAAAGGCAAATTTCTTTGTTCAAGATAGGTGACACACCAAGAATAGGATGTAGGAAAGGGGAAAAGAAGACTACGACCATGTAGGGGGGGATTTAAGTACCTGAGAAAGAGGAAAGCAAAGTGAACAGCCACTTGCCTCCAAGTGGTGTCCCAAAGCAGCAGCCGACCCCAACAGCACAACCCACAGTCAGGACATCCGTGTAATAATATGGCTGCTACTGGTGGAAGAGATAAAATAGACAAACAAACAGAAGAAAGAAGAGAAGAAAGAAAAGAGTAACAAGAATTAGCAGATACAGCCACATGGTGTCATTAACTCTGTTACCAATCTTGGAGTTATGCTTATCTTGCCTCTCTCTCCTGGATGGCTTCAAAATATTCAAAACACTTGGCTCAAGACAGATATATGCCTGAAGTTACATCTTCAAACCACGTGGAGAAGGCAGCATTCTGTATTTCATTGAAACATGCATATTTCTGTCACGATTGAAGAAATATCATATGGAAAATCCTTGGGAAGCTGGAGGTCCACATTTGTTTTGCTCCATTTCTTTTACTTTGGTAGGAAATCTTAAAATGCATATATACGAGAGAGTACATCAAAGAAAAAAATCTCAGAGTTTTGATGCACAAGGTACATACATACCCTGAACTGAACTCAGATAGCTGTTGTATATTCTATTATCCTCAACAGGCAAGTGGATTGTGTAGTAAAATATTGAAATCTCTTGGTGAAAGCAGTCAAGATACTGAGTAAAATGAGGCTATTTGGAAGACATAGAGCTGCTCACTCTTTCTCCGAGATTTGGAAGAGCATCTGAGGATCATGAAATGCCTATGAGGAACCTTAAGAAAGGGAAGTAGGTAAGTTTTTTTTTGTATGTGTGTGTTGTCTATAGCTTAGATGATTTCTATTATAGAGAACACTAGGGGTAAAGTCTGTTGGTTTTGGTGCTTTCTGCTAACATTCATCCTTAAAGTAGCCTATTAGATCTCCCACAAGAATGAAATTTTGAGAAAGGATGTTTTTGTGTTACTGTGGAAATAGAAATGGCCAAGGTGACGTCTAATCGCCAAAGGTCATGAAGGTCCACTTACTCATGTTTGATGGAGCTTCAGTCAAGAGATGTGTCAAGGCTATGCCTGCATAGCCCAACAAAAAAGGGCCGGGGACCATTCCCTGGCTCCAAATAGACTGTCTGAATACAAAATTTTGTCGTAGATGTCCTCTGGGCACTGTATTGCCTCTACGAAATAATCATTTTTGGGAGTTGGAAGGGCATCATGTGACAGGGACTTTCATTCAGAATGGATTAGAGTGAGGTTTATGCTGTAGCCCATCAGCATTGTGATTTATAGTTTGAAATTGAGGATACAAATTACATGGCCTGAAGTGTGGCAACAGATATGTGGTGTAGAAGGCACAAAACTTCATGTAATAGTGTAAGAATAATATAAGATTGAGAGTCTCAAGCATGTTATGCTCTTATCTGTGCTGGCCACTGAGAATGGACATTGTAATGTGGTATCCCCCATATGATAACCTGATCCTGGTTGGCTGAATGTGCTGAATGGCATGGACCAAAACCAGACCAGGAAGCATGCCAATGAACTTGGCTCATTCCCTGATGCTTCTAGCAGCATAAAAGTATCCAGAGAATTTGGAGGAAAAAAAAAGAATATTAGAAGACTCTTAGAAAATGCAGATCTGTGCACCTTTTGCTTGCCAAGGACTAAAATAGCTTTTCATAGAATCATAGAATCTTCAAGGTTGGAAACGACCTATAGAGATTGTCTAGTCCAATCACTCTGCACACGCAGGGTCACCTAGACCATGTGGCACAGGGCTGCATCTAAGCAGGTTTTGAAGATCTCCAGAGAAGGAGACTCCACAACCTCACTGGGCAGCCTGTTCCAGGGCTCTGTCACCTTTACTTGTCAAGAAATTTCTCATTAAGTTCCTGTGGAACTTTTGTGGCTTCAGTTTGTGGCCTTTTCCTTTAGTCCTATTGCTGTCCACCACTGAAAAGAGGTTGGTCCCATCCTCCTCACTGCCTCCCTTGGGGTATTTATAGACACTAATCAGGTCCCACCTCAGCCTTCTCTTCTCCAGGCTGAACAGGCCCAGCTCTCTCAGCCTTTGCTCATAGGGCAGATGTTCCAGGCCCCTGATCATCCTGGTAGCCCTGCACTGGACTCTCTCCAGCAGCTCCACATCCCTCTTGTCTTTTCAAACATATATTGAGGGCTCCTTGTATTTACACAAGTGTCCACCAGGATTAGTACAAAAAATCATATACAACCTGGATGATATGATATAAATTGCAAGCTGTATCTAGGACTTAGACAAACTGAAAGTTTTGTCTCCCAGATAATGGAAATCACATTTGGCAAGCTTGTGAACATACATTAGGAGAAAACAAATCAGGTTATGGAAACTGTAATAACTCCCAACTGCTCTGCTGTGATGTAATCACATAGTCATATCAAGTTTTAGGCTTTAGATTGTGGAGGTCTCTTCTCCACCAATTTGCTCAGAGCAGGCTAACTCCAAGATTAGATCAGATCTCTCAGGATCTTTTCAAGGAGAGTCCTGAACATCTTAAAGAGTGAGAATTTCCCAGACTCTCTGGGCAGCTATGCCATCGTGAACCATCTTTGGAGGAAAGGGAGAATTTTTATGTTATACACAGTGTTACTCATGTTGTACATAGTCTCATGTCCTTTCACTGTTCTCTGAAAAAAAATCTGACTCCACTTTCTGTAACTTCTCCTTTACCTATAGGAAGACAATAATTAGACCACTCTTTCTTTAGCCATCTTTTTCTCTAGCACTCTAGGCTGTCCTAGTAAATTATAATGTACTGCTATCTCTGAGCCTATATTAATTCCAGATACATAGAATGAAGCAAAACTTTAGGTTATCTTAAGGAAGTGGTGGGAGGAGCAGTTTGCATTGTTTTTCTACCATTAAGAAAAATCTGTTCTTCTTTATGCTATTGACAGTTCCAGCCACCATTGGCTTAATCCTTGGTTTTCAAACATCTTTCTCTCAAGGTTTCTGGCAGGCTTACAGAGTTGCCTTGAAGCTTCAGGCTTCGACTCAGGCTGTCTCCAACTTGCAATATTGCTTTCCCACACAGCTCTCAAGCTCTCTTTTGCTGAACTTGATTTTCTTCTTGGCATATATTTTTTTTAAGGTCATCAGTCGAGGAAATTTTAATTTGTAATAGACAAACTAGTTTCCTTCCATTTTTTTCTGCTTTTTTTCCTCTCTCTTTTTTTTTTTTTTTACATAGCAAAATGTGTAAAGATCACTAATGCTGTTATCACAATGTAAGAGAAGACTATACTGCATCTAATTCATCCATTTGGATGAAATAAAGCCATTTTAGGAAAAAAAACCCTCATATTTCAAAAAAATCCTTAAACTTCTGGACAGAATAACTAAGGAAAGCATTTCAGGCATAATACTTCAGGGAGAAAGTGAAATAAAGGAATAAAAAAGAAAGTTCAGCATTTAAAGAGTAGTTACTTATGAATATATTTTCACTGTTTAAGAATTTAGCATCTGTCTGTCACATATACTATTAAAAAAATAATCCCAGATTCAGAAGACTAGTACAAATGAGAGAGAAGAGAGAGAAATGTTCACAATAGTCCTCACAGTAAGATCACATCAAATAGAAAAATAGGAAGGGAGTTCTGGAGGCGTCTCCTCCAACTCCTTGTTCAGAATTAGGCTTAGTCTAAGGTTATATGAGGTTACACAGGATATTGTACAGGAGAATCCTGAATATCTCCAAGGGTGGAGGTTCCACAGCCTCTGGTCATCTGTGCCAATATTGAATCAGCTTCAAGGGATAGGGACATTTTTCCTTTATACATAGTCCAATTTTCCCATATTCCCAACTGTGTACATTGCCTCTTGCACTATATGCTTCTGAGATGAGTCTGACAACCTTCTCTAAAATCCTCCTTTAGGTGGCGGAAGATAGCAGAAAGACCATACTCCTTTTAACTGTTACCCTCCAGGCTGATCAAACTCAGCTCTCTCAGTCTTTCTCCATACATTATTACTCCAGCCTCCCAATCTTATTAGCTGTCTGCATATCAAAGAGATGCGGACCCAGGGGAGCACAAAAATTTACACACAGATTTTTTTTTCTTTCTGCAAGCAATTGATTAAAAATATACATAGGGTTCACTACTGATGCTATCACTTCCAGTAATAACTGCTGTCATCTCCTGCCCTTAAATGAAGTCACTACTGATGTGAAGGATGTTTTAGCTTCAGTTCTCTACTGAATCATTATTATTTTGCGAACAGAACTTGGTGTTCTCCTTGTTGAACAACTCTCTGGAAGCAGACAGGGACTGAACAAACTGCATCATTAGAAATCAGCATCTTAAAAGATGTCATTTTTCCTATGTCCTTTCCAGGATAAAGCTTCCTCTTTCTTCCATTGCCTGCAATTACATGATGCTGCAGAGCTGAAGAGACATTTGCAAAGAACCTGCTCATGAGCAGGTTCACAATGAGTGGCAAGATGAGGTGTACATCAAATGTCACATACAGGAAGACACTTGCCTCCAAGAGGAGCCCCGAAGCAACATCCAACTCCAACTGCGCAAGCCGCCACCAGGAGATCGAGCTGCCTGTGCACATTCTGGAACAGAGAGTGCAGCCAGAGAAGGGCATGCTGGGGTTAGAAGGAGCAAAGCCGAGGGGTTAGGACCCAGAACACTGATACAAAGCAACAGCAAGCAGCAGATTCAACCATTGCTATTCTAAATATCAGCCTCTACATGATTTAGTACGATCTTTAGTACAGCCAGCTGGTCTACAACAGTGAGAACTGGTCATTATGCAGAGACAGGATCTTTTCAAGTACAACAGCACCTCTTACTGTTGTATTGCACAGCCGGTTTCTGCTGGGAACCTGTGTATAAAGCAATTACTACATATAGCCATGTACAGAGTTAATAGATTTTTTATGCAACCAGTCAATACAGTGATCTCCCCATACAGGCTTTTGTACAACAGCAAAAGCCTGGAGGCTGTGTCTATAGCTAGCAATGCATTACATATTGTGGTTTAAAGACAAGTTGATCTTTGTCTATAGCTACTTAAGATTTTTTTTTCACGAAGACATTGACTGCAAATATTTCCACATCATGAGACAGAAAACTTGTCAAACTGATATTCCTAAGCAGCCTCCATGTAATGTAGTAGGTAATGCACCTAACTAGCCTTACATGGTTACTGGGCTGCCTATCTGGCTTCTCACTTTTTCTCTCATTTGTAATTTACTTCTCTATAGCAGTATGATAAACTTGAATCAGTAGGCTCCCTCTGCACCTTGTGGCCTATCTGTATTATTCTAGCTCTACAGGATGAATCAGGTAGTGTGTCATAGGAGTTTGATATATAGAAGAGCTATATGTAGAGATATGTGTCTTACCTCATATACACCACAGAAAATTGCCATGAACTTGCTGAGTACAGCAGCACAGATGCTGGCAATATGCACAAAAGGACCCTGCAAGAGAAGAGCAGGAGAAAATCAGAGAGAGTTACCCTCTACTACTGATGGCCATTTAGTCATCTCACAACTTCCTTGACTATCCAAAGCTGTCCCTCATCATTTCTCTTCTTCCTTTCAAAGACTACTTGACTGGAGTCTCTGACCTTTCTATAACAAGCTTTTCATTGAGAAAGGAAAATGGCCAATGGGACATAAGACTAGGTAGAAAGAACAGAGACTTGACAGGAGAAATGATGGCAAAAGAAAGAAAGCATGTATAGGCTCTTCTTCCACAGACAATGCTTCCCTCCCACCTTCTAGCAATTACAGAACATGAAGATAGCAACATTCACCTCTTTCCCCACGGGCATGCCACTTCCAAGCCCAGCTGTAAGGCCCACAACTTTGGCCACAAAAGCTTTGAGAGTGAGATATTCCTTGAGTACCACTCCCCTCATAATTGTCTTCAGTTCTGGAATTCCAGATCCTAAAAACGACAACAGGGGATGAAGACACAATCAACAGGCAAATTAAGCATGAAAAAAGAGACAGACAGAAACAGATCTTTCCATGCCTTCCACCCTCACCAACAGCCTGTGGGGAGACGAGGTGGCAGAAAACGGCCGCAAACAGAATGAGAACAAGGGGGTATGCGACCCATGCCAAATACTGCAGAGCGATGTTCGGGTGCAGCTCTCTGTACATCCACTTGTAGGCTGTTGACAGACAAACAAAGAAGTTGTCAGTAACCACAGCTGCTCTAAATAGGTTGATAAACATCAAAGAATTACACACTTTCTAGATCTGTCTCTATAAATGTTCCTGAGAAATGTTATCCTAAAGTGCTTCTTTTCTATGGGAAGGAGGGCAATGCTTTGGAGTACAGGTTTCCGAGTAAAACAGGCATTTTGGCAGAAAAGATAGAAACATCTTTCTATTTGTAGTCAGTACTAATACCTGTATTCTAATGTGGCAGTAGCAGAGTTATATAGTATGTAGTTGTGGGCATAAATCACTGAATGGGAGATCTTCATTTGGCAGCATGAGGGTCTTATGTGTATCCTGAACCACAATAAAATGATTCATCAACAGCTAGTGCCCTCTCCTTCATCTTACTGATAGGAAAATAAACATATAAACCTATAGACGATGGGAAGCGTTGTAACAAGAAGGACCAGATTGCCACTTCCCTATGGTCCTAGTTACCAGGGAGCAGGAAGAAAAGGTAGCTAAAGTAATGGTTTGTCTGTGATTCACTCCATGTCCACTTTCTTCCACATTTTCCCCCACTGTTCCTTTAAAGAGCTAAGCCCTAGTTAGCCTCCTTTCCTTACTATGTTACAAGTTCTTTAAACTTCTCCAGCAGCAAGGAGTGAGGATGAGAGACTTGCATTAATGAAAGAGGTACATTAATCACTGGGCTTTGTAAAACATTGATTTTATTTGATTTACAATGCTGTTTTTGCAGCATTTGAATAGGACCCACCCTGTAGGCTCTTGGCGCTGACATAATCCATTCCCCAGCTCACCAGCGCCATGACCAGTCCCAGCAAAATCAAGAAAATCCAGTCCTCTCCAAGCTTCTTGGTAACATACTTCTGGACGCGTCTGGCACAATCTATTGAGGAGAGTAGAAACCAGACACAATGAAGGGACACAAATGAAGCTTGTATCTGTCTCACCTCTCCTGTGCTGAGAACTGACAACAGTATGGATTTATTCAGAAGAACTCTGGGCATAACATTGAAGAACTGGCACTCATCCTTGGTTTAAAGTTTAAAACAGTTTAAAACAGTTAAAAAAAAAAAAAAAGAGCGAGAGAGAGAAAGAAAGGAAGGAGAGGGAAGGGGTGTCCTGTTAGACACCACCAGCAAAAATTCTAACTCAAGAAAGTTCTTTTCATCCAGTTTCAGAGATCTGTTGTAGAAGTGGAGATTACTTTGTGACTTTTTCCCAACCAGATCTGGGATATTTATAGTGTGAACGGAGACATGGAAATATCTTTTCTATCCATTGTGTTTCCTTTTCCTTCCTTATGTATGTCTCCCCAGTCTAAGCTTCCTTATCCTTTTGCCCTGTTTAAGTTCCATCTCCCTGGCTGATCTACTCAATGTTTGGTCACAGGGTAAGTGAAGATGAACAGTTTCCTACCTTGACATTTAGAATAGTGCTCTTCTTTGATCTCTATTTGACTGTCACGTTTCAAGGTTCTTCCGTTGTTCTTTTGCACTTGCTTCTTATTCAGTAGTTTTTCTGCATCTTTCTCTGAGAAGTCAGTTACCTGGTTTGTGTATTGGCCATAAAGCTAGAGGAGCAGAAAAGGAGATCAAAATCAAAAGTTAAGGTATCCCTTTACAGACGATATGAAAGATGCAAAGGCAGATCTACTAACAGCTGTACAGATTCAGGCATATCCAGGCAGAGAGACAGGGATACACGGAATCTCCATAGAGATTTCCTTTCTGGTTCTAATACAGTGAAAGGAGATAATTTTGTTCATATTCATAGCAGCCAGTCTGCTGCTTTGCATGCATACTGTACATATAGCACAAAAAATAGTGGCAGGAGAGTATCCTTAGGCTCTGTTATGTACGAATTCAGGTCTGGGACAAACTATCTGACTGAGCTTTCCAAACATTTGTCGTGCACAGCTAATTTGTTAATTTCCAGAGAGAATCTGGATATTTATTTGGGACAGTGAAGATCTCTAGAAGTGTTCCCCTCTCCCTCTATATCAGTACAAATATGAATCCATTCAATCAATACAATCTCTGTACCCTGATTTTAACATTGATGTTTGAGCTGCATTCTCTGCCAAAACATAGTGCAGCTCAATTCTGAAATCTCTCTGTAAAAAAAGCTATATAGCTTAGCTACATAGATCTGTCTGGGTCAGAGTACCAAATCTTAAGCAAAATTTAATAATGCAATCTAAAAAAAAATCAATGACACAGGCTAAGATGAGGTGCCCTCTTGCAACAATGAAACTGTTCATCCTCCTCTTCCTCAACTAGATTCATTTGGAATTCAAACTGTAAGTGTCTTTGCCTCTGAGGGATCCAATGCAATCCTGCTTTGAGCATGTCTGTCCCACTCAAGTATCACCATGGTCAGCATTACCACCTAGTACTCAATCCACTAACATGGAGATGTGATTTCTGTACAGGTCATTGCCTACTGTAGTTTGCTCCAACTGCCAGTGCAAGGTAAGAGCTCTAAAAGAAGGTCAGGTGCTACACAAGTGAGGATAAAGGAAGTGGATGAATTTGAAATCTTGTATTTGCTAAAGGCACATGAAATTTCTCATGGTTAAACACATGTTCCCCTTCAAAGACGCAGATATCCACTGATATTTACATTGTGCCTCATATGTTACTCAGTCACTGATGCCATACGGTCTTCCATGTTAATGAAGGGACATAGGACTTTTCTTACAACAGGAATTACAACGGTCTGTAGAACTTCTGACATTATTTTAGTTTACCCAATTATACAACTTAGTTTACTCTTCAGGTGCTAAAGTCTTAAACTTATTAATGAACCAGCATCCACCCGCTGCTGGTTCAAATCTGGGATGATCATTAAATTCCCTTTGCAATCTGGGGTACCTACAGGCTCTTTGTGAATGGATCTGACTAACTCATGTTCTTCAAAAAACTGCCTAGGGCAAGGGTTTGTTAAGTGTTCCACCATTTGCCCAGCTCCCATCTCTCCCAAATCTTTGCATTCCCTTTTGGTGAGCACAATATATGATCACAGAATGCTAATTACTTTGTAATATCTTAATAAAGAGTAAAAATAGGCTCAGGTCTGAAGGAAAGAGATTAAACAGGCTGTCTGGTGATAGAAAAGATTAAAATAATTCCCAAGAGGCTGCCACCCTCAGGTCTTTCTAACATTGTGTCAGTGCTATCTAACACTTTAGAAGGTTTAGTGAGTTATCACACTACCAAACAGAATGCAGTAATGGCCTGGGAGTGTTCATCCTACTGCCGATGAATCCTTAATGAGGCATGCAGCCAATGCTAGTATATACAGTGAAAAAGAAGCAGCAGCAGCACAATTATCACAGGGTAGCACACACTACTTTCCATTATTTATTCAAATCGTCTTGTTAAGTGTCCACATATCTCCAACTCCTCTGAAATTACTAACTACCTCATCTAGTCTTTGTCATCAAATATTAACCTTGAAATGCAATTGGTAACATGCAATTCACAGGTAGCTGAGCGTATGTGAACTGAGGAATATGTATGACATTTTTGCACATGGATCTGCAATAAACTTAGCAGCTATGCCTTCTCTTCAACAAAGAGATCTCAAGTAAATTTGAAGAATCCTACCTATGCCCACTTGCTCATTTATTAGATAATTCCCTTGGGAGCTGACATCCTACCTCTCTCCTTTTCAGGATAGATAGGGAGATAATTGTTCAAGAAATTGAGTAAACCTCTTCACTGTAGGGCATTTTCAGCGAAATACCTTTGAATTCGAAGTTCTCATCTGATGCATGACTTGTGGTCTTGGTACTTCACAGCTGCCAGAATGTGACTCTCTGTTTCTTCCCCAGTACAAATCTGCTTCTCTAAGATTTTCTGAGTAGTTGTAAGAGAAGAGTGAGGGATACTCAGATTCAGATTAGCAAAACTATGCACTTCGGCTGGATAATCATGAGACATTTGAGACATATGCAGTATTACTACATGTATTTAGGAGATGCTTATATTTGATAGCTTTGCTTAATCTCCTTTCCGACTGATATAGGAGATTTTACTCATGTGCCTTTGGGACTTCCATGATCTCAGACATCAACTGTAGAAAGCGGAAAATGAAGCTGACCTGAGAGAATTTGAGATTCATGGAAAGATTTAGAGTGGAAAGCACCTCTGGAGATCTCTAGTCTAATTCCAGGCTTATAGCATGTCCAGTCCAACAAGATCTTGTCCAGGCAAGTTCTAAACGTCTCCAAGGGTGTTGATTCCCCACCTTCTCTAAGCACTTGTTCTAGTGCTGAACCAATTCATATCTCCAGATAGCAAATATAACTGAAGGTGCTGAGACTTTTATTTATTTGCATATATTCATCAGTTGACATTTCTTTCATACTCAATAATTTGTTCTCAGAATACACCTCTAGGTGGCTTCCCTGCTGTTCCTTAAAAGAATCCATTCTATCTGAACGTGTATCTGAAAGCAATCTTACACTTATCACTGTACTGGAAACTGAAAGATTTTATAGTATTTATTAACAAACAACTCCATCATTTTTATGAGAGCAAGCATCAAATTTGGCAATGCAGTCTCTCAACAATGAGGAATGTCATTTCTCTAAAATGGATAATGCAGAACCAGACAGTGAAACAGCAAGTTGAAAGACTTGACAGATTCCACACACAAGGTAGACTGTTGCAAATAAAATCTAGTCCTAAGCAGCAGACTGCGCAACTTTTTTCCCTTCCCATGCCTGTTTCTGCCAGCAAGGCTGCCAGCAGTAACAGATTTTGAATAAATCATCTTCACATTAACAGTTATTTCAACTAATGTTTAATTAGCTATCAGAATTCACAAGAGATGAGTTCATATCAAATACAATTCAAAATATAAACTGAAATGCTTGCCAAATATGAAGTTCTAGTTAAGAGTATTTCATCTTTTTTTCAGACGGAAAGACATTAAAATATAATAGTACAAAGAGTAAATGACTTGGTGCAGAATACTGATTCACTCATTCAGTCTGGCTAGAAATGGTTGACATAGGACATGAAAAAGGAGTTGGTCTCAGGATTCAAGGAAGGTTTTAATGAAGATTTTGTTCTGGGAGTACAAGTTAGTCTGAACTAAAAGCATGTTTTGTGCATGTGCTTTGCTTTTTTTAGATTCTGGCGTTGTCTCAAATAATTGTAGGAGATTGTGGGATAGAGTAAGAATCTGGAGATTAAGATATGGCCATTTTAGCAAAATTACATTAGGTCAGAAATTCCATCAGAGGACATGTAGAACTAGAAATACAATGAGATTTACACTGTTCTGTTCTTTCAACACTACCTCTCTAATACAAAGAACACAGAGTTTCTGAACATCAGAAGAACAGGAGACAAGAGACAACTTTAGTAGATACCAATTATCTAGAGGGATGGTCAGAAAGGTAATATTATGTCTAGCTTGCAAAGATGATGAGTAATTGGGAACATGATAATGATATATAAGTAGCTGAAAGCAAAAATACTGTTAAGGAAAAAATCCAGGGAGAAAGCACAACTTGGGTAAGTTCATTTTCAGGGAGGAAATATTAATAACTGTTGAACTATAATACAGCAGAATTTATCTTCCCCAAAAGATAATGAAGTTTTGTTGCTTGAGTTACGGGAGGAAAGCCTGCATAGAAACTCAGGGTAGATGGTGGTATACACCATGATCTCAAGACTTTTCTGGGAACTACTGTCATACATAAAACTCTCCTGCCTCAGCCCAAAGTCCATGATATTTCTCATGACATTTAAATTCTACACAGTGTACTCTAGTTCTGAAATCCCTTCCCCAAGCACTACTAGTGCACACTGTTTCTAATCTCCTTCTCCTGGCCATTGTGGCAGCATTGGGCTGTATAGATTGTTCATTCCTCTCACTCCTGCTTTATGGCCATGCTGCTATTCTTGAATTGATTCTTCTTAGTTCTTTATAGGCCGATAACAGAAGAGTTGCTGTACTCAAGCTTAAAAACTCCAAAAATCACACTTCATAAATTCTAGGTTCAACTGCTAGACACGGATCAAAGGAAGAACATGTGAGCAGCTAGGGCTGGATGGAAGAACAGGTAAATAATGATTTCCCCTGGAGAAGAGAAGGCAAAGGGAGAGTCTAATATTACTCCCCTCTGCCTTATGGTGGGGTTAGAAAGAGAACAGAGACAGACTTCTCAGAGGAGCACAAGGAAGGTCAGGAGGAAACATGTCCAACTTACAACAAAAGGGAAGTCTGATCGCGTTTAAGGAAAACATATCCCTGTCTGCCCCATCCCAAGAGTGTTTTGGCACTGCCACAGCTACCCAGAGATGCTTGGGACTTTCCACTTTTGGAGATACTCAAGACTTGCCTCAATGAGTTTCTGAGCACCTTGGTCTTGCTCTGGAGTTGGTCTTTCTGTGAGAAGATGTTAGGGCTAAAGACCTCCAGAGGTTCCATTAAAGTGCCAGGTCACCTAAATATTTCTGTGAGTCTGTTATTCTATAATACTGCACTGTTTGATTACCCATTACACATTTCTCACATGACACTATTGCAATTTTAAGAGGGCTTACTGCTACAAAAATCCTTTCTGCAGTCATGAATAACATAACCCCTAAGTACTTCCCCCCTTGAAGATGCTTGATGAAAATCTCTTATTACTCACACAGAAAGCAAAAATCTCAAATCATATCGTGTAGCAGTTTGTATATTTTATCAATATATATTTTGTCATCTATTGTATGTCTGTTCTCTATCATCTTAACTGTCAGTAATTATGTATATACTATCTACTATTATTTTTCATTTATTATTTAATATCTGCTAGATACTCTAGAAGATCCAAGATAATGGCCAAGATTCCATTGTACCAGGTCCTGCATAAACTCAGTCAAATCACAAATCCAACTTACATCTAAAATGCAAGACAATAGACAGTCCAAGAAAATGGCTCAATAGCCATGAGAGTGGTGTAACATCAGGGGTGTAACAGTGGCAGTGGTTGGAGAATTCCATGAGATCTAAAATCTCCCTTTGTCAGCTGTTTTGTAACAGCATAGTGGGGGAAGAAAGAGTTATTCTGTATGGAAATGGATGAAAACCTGTGTAGCAAGTTGTTTTCCATGTAAACAGTGTAAGTATGCATGTTTCTACAAGATGTGTACATTAGCATGCACAGTTACACTTCACCTGCATGCACACAAACACATGACAAAATACATATATGCACAGCAAGTCTGAATCACAGAATCACAGCATGGTTGAGGTTGGAAGGCACCTCTAGAGATCATCTAGTCCAACTTCCCTGCTCCAGCAGAGACACCCAGATCACGGGGCACAGGGCGGCATCCAGGCGGGTTTGGAAGATCTCCAGAGAAGGAGACTCCACAACCTCCCTGGGCAGCC
>JAUBOD010000331.1:123362-145995 GCA_032353885.1 Nothura maculosa
ATTTTTGGAGTTTCTTTGAAAAGGCAAAGGTATCCTGCACACTTGTGTAAGCAAGTAATGAATACTGTGAAGTAGCTATGTATTCTTAAAAAAAAATTTAGAATCTACTCTCAGTGCTAATAGCTCATAGGCAATCATCCCAGATAAAAATAGTTCCATTTTAATACTATGAGCAAACTCAGCTATGTCCTGCTAGTATCCAAAGGTTGAAGTGTGGACTATAACAACTCATGAGTGATCTCTTTACAGAGACCAATGCCATTACCAAATATAAAGACATAGTATGCCATTTTATGTCATGCTGTCTTGCAGAGAACCAGAAACATGGTCTGCTTCCTCAGGTGGTTTTAAAGTCTTTTAGTAATAAATGAAAATAAATCAAGTGAGCAGATTCAGATAAGATAGCTACTCTAAAATATTAACAGTCTAAGCCTTTCCTCCAACTTATTTTTCTGCAACAATTACATCATGGTTTCCAGGACACCAAGGTTATTTTCTCTGGTTTCTGTAGATTCACAACAGTAACCAAGTATTCTTGAAAATTTTGTATTTGTTGCTCATTTTTGTATTGATGAATTATTTCTCACACTTTGTATGCCACCTGCTGTACAGCTTGAGCAGTAATCTCTGCATCCAAGTTTCTCACACCATTCTGCACAGTCTTAGGAGGAACAAGTCTAACTTTTTGAAATACTAGGAAAGCTACTGCAAATGGTCTGCTACTATAAAGAGCCCCCAGTATAAACTTGTCTCCAACATGCTAGTGCCTCCAATTAGTGGGAAATCACTGGGATGTCTATGGCCTGACGTAGGCCATGCTGCAGGGTCCTATGGGAATGGAGTGATAAGAAGCACAATTAAAAGTTAGAAATGCTCAACTCTGGTAGGTGACAATATAGTGATAAGAAACAGAAATAAAAATTGTAAAGGAACAATGGAACCTGATCAGATAAGAAGAGAATTTATCTTGTGGTTGGTTTAAACTGCTACTTTCAGAGAGAGCAAGAGGTAAATTATACAAGACTAATGCCATTATTTCATGGTGTGGATTATGCTCTGGACGGCTGGCTTGATCACAGGATCCCACCTGCTGAGAAGTAGTCACTTGCACTGTGATTTCTGTGACTGAAGGGACAGTGAGGAATGGGGATCTGTAAGACAGCAACTTACTGGTGAGCATGAAGCATACATAGTAGAAGATTTAGCTGCCTGGCTGTAGTGAATTAGGCTGAGAAGTTAATCTAAGAGTAATAAACATTTCCTGATGGAAGCCATGCTTCACTTGGAGTTCTTGCTCTTTTACGATCTCCCTTAAATTAGTGAACATTCAAGAGGGTGTGTGGCATAATGCCACATTCAGCTATACTGCTTTAGTTTTCCCACAGGTGTGACAGATCCCATTCTGCCATTTACCCCTAAGCAAGTATTCCGTTTGTTTGTTTATTTGTTTTTAAGATTTTTTTCAGGATAAGATCCATGACAAGAGTTAAAACTGGTCAGCATCCTGCGAGCCAAAGGCATTTATTTGCCTTTGGAAGCCAGTACAATTCTCCAAAAAAACTTAAGGTTTATGGATTTATAAGTAAGAAGCATGTAGTTGAGCAATCTCAATAAAATAACAAGGTGCTCTTACACCTTGTGAAAGCTTTCTCCAGAAGAGATAATTGCGTTACTGAGAGAGAGATGAGCTGTTCTTTAGCCAGCTCCTGGAGTGCGGCATCTCTGTTTTGTGCCTGGGATCCTTGCAGTATTTGGAAATAACATGTTGAAATGGACTGTTCCAGTCACTTTCATAGCAGAACCCAGTTCATGAGGGAGGCTGTAAATTTGCAAACTCCTGTTTTTGTGCCTGTCCCGCCGAGCCTGTTGTCATCTCCTGGAGCAGCAGTCCCACTGTTTCACAGGCCAGGGGGGCTGTGTGGGATTGGAAAGAGCAGATCTGCTGGCAATATAATCTGGAAATGAAAAATTCTTCCAGGAGCTGCCAGGTCTTACAGCAAAGCTTAGAGTAAAATTTGTGAAAATGTCATATCCTCATATTTTAAATGGGTAGGGCTCCCATGTGGACAGAGTACTGCTTTTTTATTTGATGGGAAAGACTCTTACGTAACTCATTCATGAAGATAGTAGGTAGAACAGCTATGAGCATAATTTGTCTCTAGGAGCTTGTGTGGTAGAGAAGTAAATCTAGATTCAAGTCACCCTTTACCTTACACCTAATCCAGAATCACCAGATGCTATGTGTATTCTACCTTACTGGAAACTTAAACTCTATGGTATTTTAAGTAAAAGCTAGTTCCTAACTCTGTTCCTATTTTTTTCTACTCCCTTACCATTTTCCTGGGAGACTTGGTAGTACTCAAAACATTCTGATTCTTTCAGGAATTCTAAAATTGATTGGCCCATTCTCTTGACTATGAGTGATCAAGACATGGTCCTACAGTGCAAAAGCTGTCTTTTTGTCCATGGACTAACAGTTAACAGTAAAATAACCGTGGTATATGTGCATGGTAGGAGAATGCCCATAAGCTCCTCAGGTATTTATACCATGTAGCCAAATCAAGAACGGATTTTTTTTCACTGATTATCTGGCAGGGCAAGATATCAGTTCTTGAGGTCTTGTTAGTAGAAAGTGGGGAGAGGAGACTGAAGATCTTCACATATGCAGAACTACAGAAGTAGATACTGAACCAAGGAGAAGTAGATGGCAGAGTACATAGAGGAGCCTTTAGTTTAACTAAGTATTATAGTCCAGATTGTTTTTTGAGAATCGTAATGGGCCTCTTCTTTTCTCTGCTCTTTGTTTCGGTAGAGGAAGCCCTGGGACTACCACCTGTGTACAAAATGTGGCTGTGGCTCCTATTTCTCCAAGACCAAATACTATGAGAACCTAAAAACTGTTCCCTAATAGCCGTTGATGACATTTCTAAATGCTGCACTTTCAAACAGAGAGCAAGAAACTGAAGTCTTCCTTCCTGTCTTTTCTACTGTCACTGCCAGCAGCTTGCTACTTGCCCTGTACAGTTTTGCACTTCATTTGTCTGCCTGTTTTGTCCTTTAGGTTTCTGAACAAGTGATCTTTCCCATGACCTCAGTTCCCCAGGTCTCCCTTCTAACATTACTTTGCGTGTGACTGACAACACCTTCCGAAAGAAAAAGAGTAGCCTTGGAGAATTCCCCCACTGCCTTGGGAGAGCACAGGGAAGAGTCACATGTAGTATTTTTAGAACAGAATCCAAAGGCTGTGATGTGAGGAGGGCACAGAGAAAAACACAGCTGTGAAACCTAACACTTGGCTTCATATATGCTGAGAGTGAAAACAGTAGAGAAACAAACTGGGGAGACACAGCAGAAGACAAGCATGAGATAAAGTTATGGAGAGATTACAAGAGAATGGTAAAAGAGGAAGTGACAAAGAGCTAGTGAGAACCTGAGCAAGAAAAGGCTAAAAGAGAATTTGGGAGAAAAATGGCTAAAAGAATAAACTGAGAGGAGAGGAACCTATTAAAGATGTTATATTATAGAAACAAGCAGAGATGCTTTAGGACAGAAAAGCTGAAAGGATGGGAAGTGACCAATTGACTTGTCATCACTCTTTTGTAGATGAATTATGGCCTGAAAGACTGAACAGCAATCTACCATTTCTCTTCATCCCAAGAGATACACGATTCATACATGACTGACTTATGGGATTGTTACCTTCTAACTCAGAGCAAAAAAAATGAATAATTCCTACAGTCTTTGATGCCAGGAGATGATTTAGCCTCTGTCATTGGCTCAGAGGCTAGAATGCACAGGATCTTTCTTTTCAGGATCTGTCACCAGATCCTTCTCTTCAATTATTTTAAGGGGGAAAATCCACTTGTGTTGCTATATAACCTATCACTTGCTATATTAAAGCCTATAATAGAATACTTATGCTATCTAACAAAAAGAACAAGAACTAAAAATGTCACTTCAAAAACAGAAGAGCAGAGTGGCTATGGCAAATGTCCATGAATATGGGCTCAGACAGGTATTTGAATGAAACTGCTTTATATAAGAAAACTAATGTTGGTAGAATCAGTGATCATATCCTCTCTGCTGCTGCCTGAGATCCATTTGAGGCACTTACATGGCAGAATTTCAGTTCCTTGATCTCCAGCTACTTATTCCTTACAGCTATTCCTCATTTCTTCCTTTTTTTTCTCTTTGAGAAATGCAAAAGGGTACTCTTTATCCTTCATCAAGTTTAGCAATTCATCACCTAGCTAGCATTGATCCACTAGTTAACTGCTTCTTTGTGGTTCCTAAGGGACTCAAATATATAATAACTGCAAAGAATGTTTAAATTATATTCACCTATTTAATGACATAGCATAGTCATTAGCATAGTGTAGGCCTGATCATAAGGCCTGTCTGGGATATGTGTGACATGAATCCAATTTCCTGCTTTTCCCAAAGGATTTAAATCCCCTTCCTAAATCGTTAGAGAATGCCTTTGCTATCAAGATCTTTGGGGAGGATATCACTCCCTAAGTCTAAGCTTCTGAGACTATGCTGCTTTACTGAATGGAACTTGGGGTCCTCTGTTCCTGGGGAGAGAGAAGAGAAAAAGACGATAATTTGTCTAATCCAAACACTCATTGTTCAAATGGATACTAGAATAAGGAACAGAATACACATGGGACAATAACTTGACAAGCCTACTGGTATTTTTCCATAGTTTTAGGCACACTCATTGATAATTTAGCCTTTGCTTCTCAGCTTCTACCTCTTTTCTGTTAAAGAGCTAAAAGTTTGTGTTTATCTGTGATTGCTAGTATTTTTTAGTAAAGCACTACTGACATGGAACAGCAAAGTGGCTGGTGTGTGTAGGATGCCCTTGTGAAGCTCTAAAAAATTTATACCCATTATACATCATGATTTGAAATAGCTTTTTCAGTCACAAAGAGTTATAGGGCTACACTAAAAATCAGAAAATTCTTTATTCACCTGCAAGGCAGTAAGTCAAATATGAGAGCAAGATGTAACAGCAGATAATGCTGGATTGAAAGGTATCATCTTCCAATCATTGATTCTCATCTTTGATTCAGGCTCTCTTTCCACAGGCAACCATACAATCTCCTGCGTAAATTAATTGTTCTGTCTTATATGAAGAGGGTCTCTTCACACTAACTCAAAGATGAAACGTCCTTCTCATCAGGCCTATGACAGTCATATTTATCTCCACACACTGCTAGCAAAACTAGCTAGCATGCTCAGTTACAAACAAGTTGCCATCATTCATTTTTAGGGACCAGGATTCTATTTATGAAATTTCTTAGTCAAACTAGAGGGGATAATACTAATTCTCACTTCAAATACCAAGGGAAGTGGTTTCTGAGATATAGTGAAAACTGCTAACTCAGCTTGTCTGGAGAAGTCTGAGGAGTCATGAAGAGAGGTAATTAATCTTAGTCCTCCCAGCTGTCTGTAATCTCTTAAATTAGTTGAGCCAGAAACAGAGGCACCAATATCAATCCAAAATCCTATAAAACAAAGCAATGCAGCCCCCCCTCTCAAATGTGCCTAAAATATTACCTTAAGGCACTCATTAAAACTCATGGCAAAATTTTAACCATCTCTTTTGGGAACCATAAGAAAGAGCAGTGAAAGATTTAAGGGCCCAAGAGACAGAGGGCACTGCAGCTCTAGGAAGAAAGGAAGAACAAGAATCCAGGTTATCTGTGGTAGTCTGGAGAAAGGAAATCAGCTCTCAAATAGCAATTGCATTTCCATACAGCTCTAGACGTAGGTGTCCCCACAGTTTGGCCCAGGGGCTCTGCAGTTTTTCTTTTCCTCTGGTCCAGTGAACTCAGTGATGTAAATTTGTTACCTTTAGGGATTAAGGACTATTCCCACTTTCACACTGAGGGGGAGGGTGGGGGTGTTGGGAAAAGAGGAAAAAAAGTTAAAAAAATACAGCCTAAATTATATTTTTGAGAGGAATATACTATCTTTGAGCGCTGGGTCACCTTCTCGGGCAGAACTGTCAAAAATACTTCCTAAAACAAACTAGGGAAGAACATTTGTAAGGAAAAAAGTTGTTTAGCCTCTTAAGGAGAGAAGGGAACAGCTGTCCTGTAAGGAATGATCTGTGCTCCTGCAGGTTTTGTACTCACCAATGTTTGTTGGTATCGGAATGTTTTTGTTGGAGAGGCATCCCCAGTCATATCTCCAGAAGCAGTGTCTTGTGGAGCAGGGATTGTTCAGGGCAAAGCTTTCCCTTCTGATTCCCTGTGCAAGATCATGGAGCGAAGCAGACGCAAGGCTTCAGCTAGAAGCCCACAGAGCACCCTGAGAAGGAAGGTTGCAGGCCGTGGAAAGACGGAGAGGGAAAGTGTAACCAGAGACTCCCTTCCCCCTCCTGTTCAATCTGTGCTTGGACACAGCAGGCATTTCCCTGCTTTAATATCTCTCTGCTGCACTGGCAGTGGGACAGCTCAGTAAATTAGCAGGTGCTGAGGTTTCCCTCTCATTTCTTAGGCAGTATGACTCTTCACTGCCTTTAGAAGTGGTCAAGAGTGGGACCATAGAGAGAAAGGAATCTGATGACAGAGAGAAAAGGGATGAAGAGGATGGAAATAAAGAATGACCGAAATTAGAGATGAGGAAACCTTCTTGCAATTTGAGAATTATTTACTACCACCTATTTAAGGGACAGCTTTGTGAAGTGTCAATACTTGAGAGGGCAAGCTCTCCACAGAATTTCTTGGAAGACTATTCTGTATTTGAAGTACATGATGTCCACGTTTAACATAATTTGTCTCAAGTACACCCATTATTTCTGATTCTGTGGGCATGATACTTCACCATAGCAAAATCATCTTCTCAATGTTTGTACCTTTCCAGATTTTCATCCAATATCCAGATCTTCATGCATAACCAGCACTCAGCCAAGCAATATCTATTTCAGCTCTTGCAGATTATTTTTCTTCTATTTTTTCCTCGTCATGCTCAGAAGAAATATATATATGTACATAATATACACACAAGGAAAATGAGAACTTTTCACAGCAGTTGTAAGGAATGAGAGGGCATGTATTTAGATGCTTACTACATGCATTCCTTGGGAGCATCTGTACATCACCAAGAATTTTTCAAAACTTAAAATTCACTTCTGAGGCTAATGGGAAAAATTTTAGAAGGAAAATTGAAAAGAAAATCTTTAAGAGTATGTATAAAATAATGATATATATTTAATATCTAATTAGAAATCATATTTAAATATGAAAGTTGAAAACAATGAAATAATGATACTAAAGACATCAACATTGCTGTAGCTAAAACCATTCCAAAGCTGCTTAATAGCTTAGTTGGCAAGGAATTATGCAATTTTGAGTATTCTGAAATGTCATGGGCTACAGTTCTTTTCACATTTGTTGCTTTTCCCTCTCTTACATGTAAAACATTTTATTCAGGGAAATCTATGTATCTATGTAAAGTAGGCAGCTACATAGGGCCACATCATAGCTTTCCAGGTGGTTCCCTCTCATTGAGTAAGTTTGAATTATTTCTACATAAATCCAACTTAGAAATGTTTAGTTTATATTCAGTATGACCTTTCTCCTCCAATGCTTTGTATTACTTCTGACCTTCTGAGAAACTCCAACCAGTTTAGCGTCATCTGAGTACCAATGGCATGCTAGTTGGTGTGTTTTTGAAACAACCTTAGCATATAACAGATCAAAATCTGGATAATTTCACAATATAGCAAGATACAAATCTTCATCAAAGACTGTTTTCTTCAGAATTGTTACTAAGCTGATTCATGCTTTCTTTGTAGTTTAAGATCATAACTTTTACAAGTAGTAATAGAAAAAAAAATTGTCGAGCCTAAAATTCCAGGATTTCAGTTATATTTTGTAAGGTAGAGAAATATGAATGTGGTAGAGAAGTGCGAATGTAAATTCTTGGAAAGATGGCGTGAGTTAAATAGGACATGTCTTCTTAAGACAGAGTAATTAATGCAGAAATAGCCAGGACACTTTCAGTGATACTTAATAGGTGCCAAAGCAGATGAACGGCTACACTGACACCTATTAAGAGGCAACCACAAGATGAATTGGCAATAGCCGCAGCACTAGGCCAAATAGCGTTTCAAGTGTTGTTCATGAAGCTAAACTGGACCAAAGCTGATAATACCTTCATGGTTGATGATAACTTCCCTGGAGATTATTGCACCATTCTTTCCCTTTAAAAGAAACTTTTCTATACATATACTCTGCTGACATTAGGATTGCGTAATAAGGAAGATCCATTACATAAATGGTATTTTATTTTCTTGTATTTCATTAACTTTAGCAATTTAATTATGTGATGTAGTATTCTCTTAACCCTGTTGACAATAATATAACAATACATTGCTGCCTGCAACCTCAACTGTGTACAGAGCGTGTCTCAGTTACGCACTAATTTTATTTATATCCTTATATTTTTATGTCTTTTACTTATGTCTTTATTCTTTACTTACGTCTTTTATAAGGACAAAGGTGGAAAGAAAACTATTTTGAAATAATTATAGCTGTATTCATTTACTGAATCATTCTACAAACACAGTGATCTTGATTCAATGTGCATTTGTGAAATATCTCATCTAAATGCAGTTCCATTCAGTTTTCACTCCGCTTTCACTCTCCCAAACAACATAGAACAAGACAACAATTTGGAAATTCTTCTTACATTTTATTTTTAATCCAAAATGTGAACCATCAGCTATTTTAAGTTGTTCATTAAAAACTTTGCTCATAGTTTAAAGCTTATTTCCCTAAAAATGAAAACATTTTGTTTAACTTCTGTAATACTACGAACACTTACAGGTGTACTGTAACCTGTACACTGTACAGTTTGATGTCAGGATTTCACTACTACACACAACTACTGGATTTTCTATACTAGCATTTGGTATTACTAAAATACTAATGTTATCTTTCCCTAAGCACAGAACTCAGAAAAAAAATACCCATCTAGGTGTCACAAGTGACAGAGTGACAATTCATAGTGGATCTGGATACAGTGATATATTTAACAATCAACAAAATTAGAGTGTTTACCCCTGGCTTCCCTTCAGTGTGATTTTCCCAAGTCTTGACCTCACTTGAGGGGAGATCACTTCTGATCTGTGAAGATGGCACCTAAAGCGAGTGCTGGTTCTCCACTGCAGTCAGACACCTCAGGCACTAGCACCCAGGGTCCCTTGTATTCATCTCTGGGCAGCTCTCTGACCTCCCGGCTCTTCCCCCATTTCCAGGATCTTTCCTCCAGCCAAATCTTCACCTTCCTGGCCCCTTCCACCTTTATTTCTGATTTTATTTAAATTTTAGGAGGTTTTGCCTTTTCAGCATCACCTCTTCTTTCTGGAATACTAGGCCCCAAATTTTCCCAATCTGAACAGTCCAAGTGGAGAACTGTAACACATGATCAGTCTCCCAACTTGTGGTTCTGCCTCATGTCTCTTTTTAATTAGTTTTAACTTAGTTCAGGTGTCACCAAAGAGATATATTTCCCCAAATCAAAGATGCAGTACAGATTAATCAAACAACAGTTCTTTATTTTGACAGTTTGACAGTCAAGGGAGTAAAATACAGGTATACAAAAAGTATATACAAAAGTGGCAGTGATAATGCAAGCTGATGCAATCCTACAGAAAGGTATTCCATCAGAATGGAGTACTTCATCAAAACACACATCTGTACAGTATTGCACCATTACAAAGAAGGAGCACTCAGGAAGAAAATGTTTATACTCCAGGGAGAAACAACCCTAGATGGGTATCTTAATGTGAGAATAAGGCATCCATTGGCAAGTATGATCTTCACTGGCAAGTATGATTCTATATCTGCTTATCACATGTTGTATGCAAGATAATCTGCATCCCTTTGTGCTTCCTATTCATAATTTTATCTCAAAACACAGATTAAAAGAAAAAGCACTTATATGAAAAAAGGAGGCAGAACCGTCAACCTACTTGATAGAATAGAGAAAACAGAGACTCAAGTATACAGAATGCAGTCAGCATATAATCCAGTATATCAGGATTTAGGCTACCACAAAACAGAACAATGCCCATCTTCCCCAATTCCATTACACGGCAGAAACTCAAACAGGACATGAGGCAAATTACAGTATGAAGAGAATTCACAGGGAACCTCCAAAAGATGTGATTAGATTATACCACTGCATCTCTGATTGACCACAGAATCACAGAATGGTTGCTGTTTAAATGGGTCTGTAGAGATAATCTAGTCCAACCCCTCTGCTCAAGCAGGGACACCCTAATAGAGCATGTGGCACAGGATGGCATCCAGGTGGGTTTTGAAGACCTTCAGAGAAGGAGACTCCACAGCCTCCCTGGGCAGCCTGTGCCAGGGCTCTGTCACTCTCACAGTAAAGAAGTTCCTCCTCACATGGAGATGGAACTGTCTATGTTTTAAATTATACTCCTTACCTCATATCCTGTCACTGGCCACCACTGAGAAGAGTTTTGCCCCACCTTCTTTACATTCTCCCCCTCAAGTATTTATAGATATTGATCAGATTCCCTCTCAATCTTCCCTGGTTACAATGGCATTTGCAAAAAAATAGTAGTTCAAACAGCTCTAAATGATAATGGCTGAAGGAAGAAAATTCACATAGAATAATAGAAGACACATAAAAGAATAATGTGAAACTCTTCCCTTTCAAATGAAAGGGAAATAAACTGCCTTAATCCAAGGAATATGCTTAGGCTGTAAACAGCTGCCTTGAGTGATTTTGTTGATTAAACAAAGGATGAGAGCCTTCTGTACACAGCTGAAGTGTTTCAGTCATACAGTGGAATTTATGGGTTGCTGAGAAGTCTCTGAATGGATAAAATGTTTTAATGATCTATTCACTGTGCCAAGTAACTACAATGGTAAACTAATTCAAACTGATACTCTACACAGCTATTCACATCTGACACTAAGGGGAGCTAATCTAGAATTTCTAGATTCAAAACCATTTCTGGGGGAGTTTATGGAGACTCACTCCTGCATACTGGGGGTTCTGTATCTCCATTTTATTTCCTGATAATCAGGGATATCTTGTGGTTCTTCTGGAGAAGGAATATATGCAAAGTCAGACTTTAAGTAATGAACTGTGAAGTGTCAAGTATTGAAACAATAGCATTTTAGAAAGAGAAGGATTCTCTATTACAAGGGACTCCTTTTTCAATATGCACAGAATCTAACTGTGCTGCATGAAGAATCAGGCAAAAAATACTTTAAAATTTTGACATAAAAGCATAAATAGCAATTTATTTATTACTTCCATTTCTGAAAGACCTTCCTAAAAATTTGTATGAATAATCAGTTTCCTTTTTTGCATTCAGGTTGCTTACAAATGCCCCAAATCACCACCAATAACTGCCAGATAATTCTAGAGAAACACTTCTAGAATGGCCTGGTGAGACATAAACAAGCATTCCTTGGCTTAGGCACCTGACATCAAAGCCCATAAGAAGGGAAATGAAGACACCCATATTCAGAGTCCAGCTCTGGCAGTATAACTCTGTCACAGAACTGGCAGGGTTAATTTTGTGCCCGATAGCCAGGAAATAGGTAAAGATCCCGACAGAGGGTGCTACAGTATTCTGACATTTCCTTGCAGCGATGAAATTCTGTGCCTGGGGCATAACCTTCTCTTTGCTTGATCTGTCTATTCACCTAAAAAGAGAGAAAAAAATGGAAAAATTAATAATAATCATAGAAAGTGTCATCACTTGTTATTTTATGTGACTAAGCATATAGTGCCTTGTATATTGCTTTTCTAAACTACAAGAAGGAGAACTATGGAACTAGACTGTACTTCCCCATCAGGTTAGATTATCAGTTACACTGTTCATTTCCCCCTTATTCTTAACCAAGCATTAGTCCAAGTGCTTGCAGCTATATAGTAAGATAGTTCAAGGAATGAACTCATCAGAAAAATAAAATTAATCGGTATATAAGAAAAGTGACCGCATTTAGACCAGAATAATTCTCTCCTAAGTTCACCAGGTGGTCACACAAGTACAAGAGTTAAAGGTGCATATGGTTTGATTAAACACTCTACTTTGATTAAACTGCTGTAGAACTCTACCCTTAGAATCACAGAGTCATTATGGTTGGAAAAGACCTTCAAGATCAAGTCCAACTGTAACCCCTCACCGTTGAGCCTGCTAAACCATGTCCTCAAGTGCTTTATCTACATGTTTCTTGATCACCGCCAGGGACAGCGACTCCATCACTTCCTTGGGCAGCCTGTTCCAATGCTTGACTCCTCTTTCCATGTAGAAATTTTTCCAAATATATAACCTGAACTCCCCTTGCACAACTTGAGGACATTTTCTCTTGTCCTATCTGCAGTTATCCTGGATATTGACCCCCACCTCAGTATAACCTCCTTTCAGGTAGTTGTAGAGAACAATAATGTCTCCCCTGCGCCTGCTCTTCTCCAGAATAAACAATCCCAGCTCCCTCAGCCACTTCCCGCAAGGTCTCTGCTCCAGTCCCTTCACCAGTTTCACCATCCTCCTTTGGACACACTCCAGCACCTCCAGGCCCTTCCTGTAGTGTGGGGCCCCAAACTGAAACAGGATTAGAGGTGTGGCCTCACCAGTGGGAATGCAGGGGGACGATCCCTTCCCTGCTCCTGCTGGCTGCTCTGTTCCTGACACTAGCCAGGAGGCCCTTGGCCTTCCTGGCCCCCTGGGCACTGCTGGCTCATGTTCAGCCAGCTGCTGACCCCCAGATCCCTTCCTGCCTGTAGCTCTCCAGCCCCTCTGCCCCAGCCTGCAGCGCGGCACTGAGTTGTTGTGACTGAAGTGCAGGGCCCTGCACTTGGCCTTGTTGAACCTTGCACAGCTGTTCTCAGCCCATCAATCCAGCCTGTCCTGATCCTTCTGCAGAGCTTTCCTGCCTTCAAACAGATCAACTCTGCCTGTCAGCTTAGTGTCCTCTGCAAACTGATGAGGACCGCTGATAGATAATGGAGGGCAGCTTGGCAAGCACCTCCACCAGCTTCCTCAGAACACTTGGGTCAATCCCATCTGGTCCTATAGATTTGCGAGTGTCCAAGTGAAGTGCGGGTCACTGAGTGTTTTCTCCTGAATTCTGGGGGCTTTCTTCTGCTTTCCATAGGTGTCTTCCAGCTCAGGGAGCCAAGCACCTTGACAAGAACTGATTTAGGTGTTAAAGACTGAGGGAAAGAAGGCATTAAGTACCTCAGCCTCACACTTAGTAACTATGTTCTCCATCACAACCAATAAAGGATGGAGATCCTCCTTGACCCTCCTTTTCTTCTTAATGTATTTGTAGAAACACTTTTTTGTTGTCTTTTACAGCAGTGGCCAGATTGATTTCCAGCTGAGTTTTAATTTCCTCTCTATATATGCTAAGAGTCCTCCAAAGGTGTTAACTCTCTTTTTTGCCCCTGAGTCTCAGTGACAGTTTCCAGGCTGGTCTTCCTTCACACCAAATTGTACTGAGGCATATGGGCATGGCCTGTTCCTGCACTTTTAAGATTTCCTACCTGAGAAATGTCCAGCCTCCCTGGATCTCTGCTTTAAGAGTAGATTAATCCTAGAAAGCTGAAGCAATGAAAGGAGCTTCAGAAACCTGGTAAATGCAGGACAGGAAAAATACTTAACTTACCTTCACCAACATGTCAGCTACATGAGTGTCTCGGGAGTCCTCTGCAAATACAGAGGTGAGAGCCTCAATATACCAGGATCCACGCCTGGTGTTTCGCATAGCAGCAGTGCCTGAGAATAAAAAGGGCACATGATGAGGTTACTGGGGAAGATAGACAAATACAACCTCTGTAAGCCCCAAGAAACAAGGCTTCTCCCTAGTACCTTTCAGACAAGCATATCCACAGATCATATCAGAGCGTGTAGGCAGACGCAGCTTGAGTTTTTCTTCCTTGTTTGCATCACTTTCCTCATAGCCTGGGGAATGTGACCGTTCTTTCCCATCTCTTTGATCCACTCCCCGGTCTGCCTCGTCTGCGGGAACAATGAGGGGAAGTAGAAAAAAAAAGAGAAAGGGAGAAATTATCCTAAATTCTATGATATAATTTTCCTGTATTCCATTATTATCTCTGAATCCTAATCAGCAATCCCATAACTGCTGTACCACAGCAGATTTGCATTAGCTAGGAGCTTTACCAGCAGTTTTAAAAACTTATGTCAAATACTTCTACACAAACTCACGTAGATATCAACAAGTATCGAAACTCCACTCTCATGAGTCTTAGTCTGCATGCTGATGGAACTTTTCTTCCTTCCTATGCAGACTGAGGAGTAATGGACAAAGCAAATATTTTGACTGTACATCAAGAAGCATGGGAGTACATGATGACTAGTCCTAAAAGTTGCTCTTTCCTACTTTTGATATCATAGCTGTTTGCCTATTGCAATATCCTGGTCTGTGTCATTTTGTAGAGAAGGCTTCTTACTCTTTCTTAACTAAAACCTTCTTGGGAGAAGCAAGGTCAAGCCTATTTTGCTTGTGTAGACAGAACAACTGTGGAAACATTACAGTCAACAAAAAATTAGGCAAGCTGCCAATATAGGCTTATTACACTTATTTCCACACTGATAGAAGACTCTGCATTCCTGTCTCTTCAAGACTATATGACATTTAAATAACATCAGGAAAGCAATCACATTAAACTCATTTTGTAAACACACATATTATGGTACTCTCAAATGATCAGGTGTTTTTTATATATACCTAAAATATTTTTATTGGAGAGATTACATGTTTTTTCTGCATTAAAATTAAACTAGTGTAGATAACAGTTGAATTAAATGTGCACTTGAGTGGAGGACAAAATAGAAAGCTCAGCTAAAAATAATAACGAAGGAAGGAATTTCCAAGGGACAAAGGAAGAGGAAGGAAAAAAGCACACACACTACAAAGGCTATTCCAGACTTCTCTATCCCAAGAGGAAAAACAAACCAACGAAAGTTTTCCATGACAGAAATTCTCTTTGTAGTATGATCAGTTTCACAACAGTGCTAAGAAAGTGCAAACATTTCAGAGAAACTTAACCATTAGCAGATCTGAAAGCTAGCTTTTTACATGCCATATTTTGTTACAAAGGGAACAAATAATTTGTAGAAATGATAAAAATAAACAAATAGAACAGTAAGAGTGAAAAAGCCACGAGTCTATGAGAATTAAGGAAAGAATTCTTTAATGCAATAGTATGTGAAAAAGGGCATACAGAAAGGTCAGCTAAGGGTTGAGAGAGGAGAAAAGGGGGAGAAGTTAGAAGACTTGCAGCCAACTCAAGAAAAACTGTAAGAGATGCAACATACTTAGGATCAAGGGTAAAACAGGACCTCAGAACGAGGTTTCAGTGCTAATGCACTACTCTATTCTGTGCTATAATTAGAACACCATATGCCTCACTACCTCTACTGTAGGCACAGCAAGAGAAGGCTTCAGTATGTGATGCAGAATGTGAAAGGGCTTTCCCTGTCAAAGGTGCTCTGGGGTCTGCAAGTCAATGCACACACCTCATGCAGAGCGAAAGACACTTACAGAGCAACAGATGCAGTGGCAGCAGCAGGGCAGAGGGAGGTGAATATGGGTTCCACTTACAACTGAGAGAAATTTTTCTCCTGAAAGAGGAGAGGTGACAGCAAGTTGAATGTGAGGGTGTGTATGGGTGCAAGTGTTCCTTAATGGCAGGCCAAATACATTGCTTTCAGTACTGGGGCACTCACCTCCCCGGCAGGCCTGAATAAAGAACATTTTGGGCTTATTCTGGAGATTTGGACAGTTTGCATTATCGAAGAGCTGGAAAGCCTCCTGCAACTAGAAGAAAAAAGGAAGGTAAGTATTCTTCACTGGAGCCTTCTGTGATGTACACTCTAAACAGCTCACTTTACTGTACTTTGGATATTACTGCTATCTTTCCGTTTATTTCACTTATTTAATTCTCCTCCAAATAATCACACTGGTCAGATTGAAGGTCTTTCTAACCCATTATACTCTTTCTGATAGTGGCCATACATAAATACCCAGGAAAGAGTATAAAATCAGGGCAATTATACCCAACAGATTATACTAATACTAATCCTCTCGTATTTAGTTTAGGAATTTTTTGAGTTGGATGTGGTTTCTATGAATTTTCTAACTTCTAATATCACCTATAAATATTCTAGCCTTCTCTTCAACTTGTAAAAACATTTTGTATCATTAAGATATTTTTGTAAGAAGTTTCCCACGTCAACAATTCACTGAATCACAAACATTTTTTGTTTGTTTTCAACCTTACTTTTATCAATTTTATTTGAAGAACACTACTAATTGTATGGAAAGAAGCTATCAACTAATTGCTTCCTATCTGTCCTACTTCTATACCATTTCTTATCTCACAGCACCTCCACACTTTGCTTCCCATACCATCTTATTTCTCTTTTTTAAAAAAGTAGCTCCTCAGTCTCCTCATCACTTCCCCTTCTATTCTTTTCTTTATGTCTTAGAAAGTAACAACGGAATCTAAAGGACGTCAGGTGACAGGAGCGTACCTGTAGTAGTTTGCCATCAATGCCATAAACTCCACCCTCCACACCATGGGAGAGTAAGGCTATAATGCAGGAATCCACATCCCGATGCTCTGGCCTCTCCGAGAATCTATGCAATATATCCTGCATCTCCTGGAAGACAGAGAAAAAAAGTGTTTAATACTTCCCAGATTTTCTCACGGAAATGCATGAATGTATGAGGATAAATAAAAATGGCCTGCTTCCTGCTGTGGAAGAAACCCAAAATATACATCGAATTCATAACACAAAATATATCTGTTTACAATGAAGTTTGTGAAATAAGCAATCATCCACCTACCTGTGCAGTTTTATCATGATGGACAGTCACGCTATAGCCAAGATGTCTAAAAAGCGTCTCCAGTGCTGTGCAATCCACATCTCCCCCTGAGCGGTACTCCAAGTCCTTTTTGCTGCTGAAATGCGTATTGCTGAGAATAAGTGCAAGGCCTCGTGGCTCTGATATCAGTTTATATGCCTGAGAAAGAAGAGTAAAGGTTTAACATAGGTAAAATTAGCCTGCACAAGGAAGTAACACAGTTTCAGAGTAAAACAGAAATCCCTGCATACCTGCTTGAATGCTGAAAATGTGTACAGTCTTGAGAAAGTGCAAAAGCAGAGGCTAAATTCTGGAACATTTTTAATATATCTAATGTTTATATTGTAAAGGGTCTTAAGACAACTCCTTCTGTAAGTCTCTGCAGCTGATATCCCTGTAAAGCTGCATTATTAAAAAGCTGTAATATCTTGCCTCGTTTCAAATTGCAAAATCTTGCTAACTTCCTTCTCCTTCTCCAGACACAACCCCAACATAACCCCACATATTTGGTCATACCCATGAACATCCTTAGGATATTACATAAATTTTAGATAATATTACTTAATTGGTGTCCAGAACAGGTTAAAAATGTAAAATAACGAGTGTAATTGAACAGAAAGACACTGTCAATTACTGATCTTGAGTTACAAGGCTAGCTAAAAATAACCCTGCTTTCAATTGGAAATGAATACTGAAAGAGGATAACAAACAGGTCGCAACCACATAAATGTAAAATATGTAAAAAAAGTTGGGCACTCACTGGAGCACTCTAATTAGGTCTCCCCCAAAGAAAAAACAAATGCTTCAATGCATATATTATCTGTGATAGAAGCAGTGTTAACACGTTATATATGTCTATTGGAAGATTTGCCCTGCTACAGAAAAGGATTCATCTTCCTTATGCCTGGCCCACGACAACCTGTGCATTATGAATACAGCAAATAACAAAAAAATACCCTATCTACACAGTATCTACAATTACAGAAGATGATTCAGTCGTTCTACCAGATGCAGCACATAATTCAGATCTAGCTTTTGTGTCTAGACAGAGACTCTTCCTAACCCAGCTGGCAGTTAAAACATCCAAGATTGTGATAGCAAGCTGAAACACACGCAGTGTTTTACAGTCCTTTTCAGAGTATGACAGCACATAGAAGAACAAGCATGAAAGTAAAGAAGGAAAAATATATATAAACACGAGGCAAAAATACAGGCAACTCACAAATAGTGAGAATATAGAAGAAATTTCAGAGAGTTCCTCATGAATAAAACCCAGACATACAAATTTGTATAGAGTTATGGTGCTTCTCAAAATTTCTTCACGCTTAAAAATGGGAACTATATAAAATGGAACATGACTGGTAACACTTCAGTTACACAGATGGCACTACACTAATTCACATCCCAGCAAAACATATGCTTCCATGCAAGTAGTAAGTAGTGTTGCTCCAGTTGATATATACAAACATCTCACATTTTGAGAAGATTTTGTCTATTCAACTACTTACTAAGTGCTGGTGGTCATGATAGAATTCTGGAGTGCAGTGCTTCACTGGAGGAACTGGTGGACCATCTCCATTATCCCAGGAAAGTTCCACTGGTTCTTTGTGAAACATGTATATTAATAACAACATTAAAAAAAAAATCTAACTGAAAAGCCTCTGCATCAAATTGCTAAGCCACACAAACTTAAGCATGTGCAAAAGTTTAGGCATGTTCCTGTATTACACTATTCATCTCTCTCAAAAATTGCTTGATCAGGGACTAAAGACATAGAGTGAAACATAACAACAGCAAGATTACTGAAATGGTATGCTTATTTTTTATACTTTTAGTATTTTTAGTTTACAGTCCTGTTTGTGATTTAACTTTAATAAAAGCCTAGCAAATTCAGTTGCATAGGTTATGCGAACAATATTCACACCTAAAATCGTATTTTAAAAATTGCTAGAATTTTGTGCTTCTGTGTTTTCTAGTCTATCCAATTCCATTCAGAGTGAGACTATTACTAGAAATAGTCAAACAAAACCATGCTTTTCCTTTCATCTAAAGACAAATACAGGGTAAAGTCCTCTTAGGTTCATCTGTCTCTGAACAAACTTTACCTCTGGATAGAGGCAGTGAGGAAATGAGAATCAGTTAATTTTCATTTGCAAACACTCTCCTATCCTGAAGAAACCAAGCAAATAACATTCATGATCTCCTTTGAAATCCTTTTTGCAGCCCTTTGAGACATAACTCTCAGATGGATGAACATCTACTCTAAAAGCAGAATCTTTGCAACTAAATAAAAACTTTTTGTAATCTAGACATTTGTTCCTTAAGACCAGAAAGAATTCCCTGTAACCAGCAACCAGTTAAAGAAGTGATTAGGAAACATTACTACTCCAGGTATTGTCAGAAACAATAACACAGCGAGCCAGGTCACGTGTTCTAGCAACTAGTTCCTTGACCAAGCTGCAAATACTTGCTTATAAAAATGATCATCAGCTATGCTCGACAGAAGCTACAGAAATCTGTTTTGGGCCTATGTAACGTACATAACGCCTTCAATTTTAACATATATGCTGAAAAGAAAGTATTACTAAATTACAAAATACTGCTAGAAACCAGTAGTAATCTTTCTACACTTCTAGTTCTACCAAGCTCTACCTGTTAGCCATTGTTTCTTACAAATCCTAATGAAGAAAAACTTTGAGAATCTTTGAAAAAAATGGAATTTTTACAGCTGACATGTTCTACTTAACTAACAGTTTCCCATAAGAATAAATGAATGAAGCTGGCCAGAAACTGAGTGGTTCTCTCTCTCACTATGCTCTTCCACTATCACTTCTTGCTTAATTCTGCCCTCAGCATCCATTCGTAATATATTCAATTCACTGACAATTTTCTATCACAAGAATTAACAAACTGTTGGCAAATTTGCTTCTAAAATGGAGATGTGAAAGAGTTTTCAGAGCATAACATGCAACCAAACAAATAGCCAGTCAAACAATCAGGGTGTCCTGTGCGACTCACCAATCCAGCGTGGTCTCTTTGAATTACATGATTCATGGGCAGGGAATGGAAGATAAGGTCCATAAGAGTGTTCCAGCTACAAGAGATCCAATAAATCCATCAAATCATTAGCAAAAGTCTTCTATTTTTTTTCCATAGCACAAGGCTGTAAGTATCATGAAACAAAGAGATAGGTATTTATAAACATACATAAATTACTTTAAATATAATACCCCAATGAAACAGAGAATGACCAGATAGCTACATTCTCTTTTTTGCAGTTTTTTATTCTACTGCAAAACTCTTTCTTTTCTTTACCTATCTTGACTGGTACCCATATCCCCCATAGGGAAATACTACATTGAGGGATCATATCCTCCTTGTACATCTTTAATCTCAGAACCTTTTGCCAAATCTTGATCTAATAATTTTTTCCTTTTAGATTGTTATGAAAATTTCATCATGTCTGCATAGAAATATGCAATTTTAAAAAGGAGAAAAACAGTCTGAAAAAGCCTACATTTTTCATAAGGGAATTTCTCTGCTCAAATAAATCTGCTCTTCCTTAGTACAAAAAAAGCTTACTTTGAGTTCCCATCTTTGTCAATTCACTGAGAATATTGAATCTTTATTAAATAATTACACTTTAGTCCAGTGTAATATCTGCGGATAATGAAGAGGTCAAACCAAAAACAAAATTACAAAAGAAAAGTCCCTCCATTCCTCATATTCCTCGTAGCTTACTCCTCAGAGAATCTTTAAACACATAATTTGAAAGATTTTAGAAAGAATATTTTCTTTAGATCTTTCAGGTACAGTAAGAACATGTTTTTTTTTTTCTTCCCCAATTCCTTCTCACCTCTTTTTAACCTCATGCTATTGCAAGTTTCAATTTGCTAATAAAACCCACTCTGCCCTTTTTGCATACTCATTTCTTTTAGAAGGTATAAACAAGCCCTTCTTGGTGCTCATACACAATCCCAAATGTAGCCCATGCTTTTATTTTTAAAGTTGAAGTACCCTGGAAACCCCATTGCTCAGGCTGAGTTCTGTCTTCAAGATCATTTCTTCCAGATGTTGCTGTTTGGTTTCTCGTAATGCTTCGCAGAAAGCTGAGAAGGCATTAGGACCTCTCTTGGGCAGCAAATTGAGGAATTCCACATTTTGGCTGAAGCTCCCAGACTTGGCCTAGAAACAGAGAAGAAACACTAACACAAATCCTTTTTATTCAGGTTAATGTTCCATTCTGTACTCAACTATGCCAGATTCCTTTCAATATTTTTTCCATTTTCTTTTCACCTACTGTTATTTCAAGGACGAAAAGAATACATGACAACACAGCATGATGGTAATTCATACTTGACCACACACAGTAACACATCCTCTTATCTCTACACTTTCACTTCCAGTTACGATCTGGATAATTTCTATTTTCTCTCATGGAATAGGCAAAAACCTAAACCACATTTATCCACTACTGCCTGTCTTGTTTACGATCTCCTCTATTCACATACAAATCCCTCAGAAAGCATCAGGTAAAATATTTGCTTTATGCAGTTAATTCCAAAAAAACCTATACATGTATAATATTACATTTAGAGCAAATTATAGTAGCATATAATAAACAGTAAAAACATAGAAATACACACATACAAGTGTATATATATTAAAAAAATACTTCAAGTTACACAGAAACAATAACGAATAGTAGTTACAACATTAGCAACGATGAGAACATAGGAGAGAAAAGAAAGCCTCAAATCTTATTGGTAAACCTGCTACAGAAGATTGTACATCATAAAGTTCCTGTTATAAAATTTTGGGCTTGAGCTTAGTAGTTTGACTTTTGTCCTATCACATTGTTGATCACACTGCAAAATTAGGTTGGTCCAGTGCTCATGATCCTATTAACTGCTCTCCTCTGACTTCAGTGTTCTCCTGTCCTTTCCCTTATTTAATAAAGTACTATCTATAAATTGGTCTTCACCTGCTAGAGTAATCGAGACATTCTTTTAATCTCTCGTGTCTCGTGTTTTAAATTCTCATGTTGTAACTGTGGCCTCTTCCCTTTGACAATACAAGTAAATTTTGTCTCTTAGAACACTGCTAGGACTAGGGCTGCATGTTGTACTCTCACTTACATCTTTCAAAAAAGTATAAAATATATTTGCTTAATTCTTCAGTAAACACTTTCTATTAGTCTGCAGAAAATAACCAGCTCCACTTAATTTTATCTTTCAGTAAGCCCTCTGAATTCTATTTTCCCTAACTGAATAAAATGACAGCTGGTAATCTAAAGTACCTATTAATTATTCTTCCTTTCTAACAGGACAGTAGCTGATTAGGAAAATCTTAAAGCTCAAGGTCATGAATGTTTTTCACTTTGTACATATTCAGTCAGTGACTGAGCCACAGGTCATAACTGGGAACATGAGTTGTTTTGAGAATTAGACTTTAAGGTTAATTGAAAGATTTTATTCCACAATGTTCATATTCCGCAATAATCTGTTTTTGCATAACATTCCTCAGTGATTCTTTGAATATGCAAAGGGTAGTACCTTCCTCATCTACTTTTTACATGCACACTGCTATTAAGGGTTCATCTAAACCATGTTCTGCAAATGTTCAGCAGACTTTTTAAAAGATTAAATTCAGCAGATTTCTTAAAAAGTTTTCTTTTATTCGGTTTTCTAATACGTTCTTAATTTGTCTTCACACATACAAATAAATTTGGTATT
>JAUBOD010000331.1:149878-185089 GCA_032353885.1 Nothura maculosa
TAAGAAAATTTGGGTCTCCATATATCATGTTTATATGAACATGAAATGTGGACATTCACCAGACCCGAATGTCTCTTGGCAAACTGCTAGACCACTTCAACTCCTAACACTTCAGCACCTAGGTTTAACTTGGCTCTTTTAAAAAAGTGTGTAGCATCACTAATCACCGAGACTTGCTTTAGAGCAAGAGCCTTCGGGATAAAGATCATGTGTGCTTCATAACTGTTATTTCCTGGTGCTCTCTGCTGCAGTCTTAACTTGACCTTGGAAGAAGGCCTTTCCAAACAAAACCTTACATGCACTGGTTTGTTACTGAGAACTTGAGCAACATTGACATTTCAATGCAAACATATCAGTCATGATGACAATAAAGTGTCTAAAGTATCTGTGGTGGTCTGTGGTACAACAGAGAAATACTTTGGCCCAAAGAGAAAGACTGATGGCCCAGGCAGAGGGTATGTGCACGTGTCCCCTTGGTGGCCACCCTTTACATAGGAGAAACCATCTTCCTCTTGCTGCTGTTTCTGTTCTTGCCTTTTCCAAGCCAGCCTGTCCTCGTTACATCCCACAGTTCTTTAGCAGTCCTTTGGCAACAGTGTCTCTTCCATGATTGTGTCCTCCAAAAAGATGTTTCCCCAAGCTCAGAATTGCTGCTGTATATCTCACAGCTTTTATTTTCCTCTCGTGATCTTTCATATCTTCTGCCAGGACAAAGCACTGTGGAATTGTTTTGAGCATGCATGAAGGTTCTGTCAAAATCAGAAGATAGGTCTGTAGCTCACCTTTGGCTTGAAGAATGACAGGACAAACTTCTGCTGTTTCAGGCATGAAAGACTCTTGTCTTTCTCCTTCTGTCTAGGTGTAACCTACATTGTAGTGAAGGTTTGGTATTGCATTCACAGAAGGTGGAATTAATCATAAAATTGAAGGTTGGAAAGCATTTTCAAAGACCTCGTTGTTCATGGCACTCTCATAAGCAGGCGGTGGAGTGAGTGGCTCCAGTGGCTCAAGCCTGTCTTCGGTGCCTTTCACTTCATGGATGTCTGAAACAAAACGCTGCAGCCGGGGAGGCTGCACGAGCTGCAAGCGCATCCTGGAGCCTGTGTCCGTCTCAGAGGTGTGCGTTGTGTTGGATGGCACCGAGACCCTGAAAGTCTCCACCACAGTCTCTTCTGGGGCAGATGATTCAATGACTACGTTGTAAGGTGGAGGATCGCTCAGTGGTGAGGGTACTGTGCTTGGATTGGATCCAATCGTCCATATTGGTGGAGTTGACATAGTCATCACCTCCTCGTAGGAAGGTGCTTCATAGGCAGCATTCACCCTATGCACAAAAGAAAGGAATACCAATTAAACCTTTATTGCTTTATGCATAGTCATGCAGTGTGGACAATATAAAATATTTTAAATAATATTCTAAATATTTACTATGTAAATAGTAGCCTATAAATAGACAAAAAAAGGATAAGTTTTTATCACATGCCGTTTGAGATTTATATATATATATAGATAGATAGATATTCTGCTATTAGATCAGCTCAGTAGCAGAGACCACTTAGTCTTGCCTCCTATTCTGGAAAAAGGCTTCTTTGACTTTATTTTTCCACACTTAACAAAATAAGTGATAACCCAGACTGTCTAATCCACTATCCTTAATATCTCCTCATTTAAAAGTTATTATTAGCTAAAATTTATTAAGAATTAAGTGCTATTTTCCTTTTCTATCTCTATTTTAATACACTAGGTTAACTTTTTTAAGAATGTAAGTGGAGAAAATAAGTATTTTCACTTATAAAAAAAAGAAGAAAACAGAAAGCTTTCCATTCAGTATTAAAGAAGAATATCTGCAGAGAAAAACATTACTTTAGAGACATTTCTTATTTTTGAATAAATGGATAGAAGTTTTCTTGCAGTACACCCTCAAGCTAGAAAAATGCACAAAGAAGTATCTATTTATGTATTATATATGTAAGCCTGTAGAAATATTTTTGCCCTCATATAGAAATTTTTACTTGAGAATGTTGAGTAGTGTATGGATGCGAGTGATGATTATCTTTGATTACACAAGCAAGCAAAGATACAAATAAAATTAAATTATCTATGTTAGATAAATTGAGCTTAAATGGTTCTGGGTTCCTGAAAACACAGATGATGCCAAAAGAATTGGGGAGTATTCACAGCCTCTCAAAATGAGTACCTACTTGTTAGGCTTTTAAGAAAGGAAACACGCCCAGTTACACGTTCCTCTGTAAAGCTTGCCAAGGATTGTTGCTTTGGAAATAAGGCTTATACAAGTAAACCTGCTAAGATTGAATATTGCCTCAGCATTTTTTCTTATTTCCTTATCTGAGTCATTGGGCAAGACACAATCAATCAAGAGAAGATAAAGTTCTGGATCTGTGTAGTCTTGGAAATTAGTTCCCAAGGGGAAGAAAGTTTATATTGGACAAGCAGAAGTCATGACATAGACACCTGCAAACTGTGCCAAGGTAATGAAGAAAGATGCTATGCAATTGGTTTATATACTCTGAAATGAAGTTTGAGTTTGATTCACTGATGAAAGGGCAGCAAAACAATATGCAAAATAGTCTTTTATAAGAAGAGAAAGCAGTATCAGAGGTTGCTTCTTACCCTGCTTGACTCTCTCTGCTAGGAGATGTCTCATTTGTCTCACGTCGACGCTGATGCTTCAGGTAACACTCTACAAACACACTGAACAAGTAGCCGATCAGGCACACTCCTCCTACGCCTAGGAAGAAGTAGCCTACTGGATTGATGTTAGATGAGATGGCGAGCATGGTGACCCCAATGAGAAGAGCAGCGGTGAAGAGAAGCAGCAAGGTTTGGCGGATATTCTTCCAGTGTGACTCTAACCACATCGTAGGACAGGTGGTGGTAGCAAGCAATGCAGGACAGATGGTTCACTAAGAGGACAGTCATCTGTGGAAGACATAATACTTTTTCAGCCCAAAACATGAGGATAGAAACATGTTCTTATTTTTATGACCCAAGTAAGCACATACATATTTAATACCATAGTGTCACCATCATGAGAACATGCAGGTTTTTATGTATAAATATATGCTAATGTAAATATATATTGCCCTTCTAATTTGCTATAGGAATGCATATTAAATAATGGTAATGCTTGGACTTGAAGTTGCAACACATTACAGGCATAAGTAAACCACAAGCATTTATTGTCAGCCTTATCTGAAAAAAGAGGATACAGTCATTAAACAGAGCTCAGAAAAGCCTAGGGTGTAGATTTGATATTATCATAAAAGAATAAATATAAAAGATTCATTCTAGGACAATATTGCATTGCATAAACAACATTCAGGTAATGGCTTAGATCTTGGAAAGTAGCTCTAATAGTGGGGCACTGTGTGCCCCATTCATCTGGTGGATTGGAGGGCTGACTTTGGTGTAGCAATCTGATAACGCTATGTTGCAGGTATAGCTGGGTTATTTCTATTTTTGAAAAATACAAATATATGTTTGACTATTTGGCTATAGATGTGCTTCTTTTCTGATGATGGTGCTTTTTTCCATCATTCTGTTTTCACACACACCAGCCTTTGTCAACTGAGAGACTCTCTCCTGCCCCACATTCAAAATCCCATCTCTGTAAAAGAGACAGTCATTGCTGTGTACAGTGGATATGGAATGAGTACCAGTGATCTACAGTATTCAAGAGTTAGCAGAATTGAGGAGTCATCTTGCATGTGTTATATTAATGTATGTATAAATTCCATTGCTGATGAAGACCCCTTTGAGAGAGAAGAGCATAACAGTAGATATCGCTTTTTCTTTTTTTTCTTTTTGGTGAAAATTCATCTCCAAACAAAAATACAGTTTTATATAATTACTACATTCTGCTGTATGCACACTAAATGCATTTTCTTACTATACAGCAAAAATACATAAATGCATATGTCTCCTTTATAGAGTACTTAACACTAAAGTTAACTTTAAATTTAATTTGATAAATCAAGTACTCAGTCCCAGAAAGTAAAAAGTTCAATAGAATTTTCTTAAGTGTACTGCAAAAGGCTACTGAAAGCATAGATACCCATTCATCTGCTTTGTAAAGGAGACATATATGTACACACACACACACACAAACACACACACACACACCATATACAGAAAGACTGAACATACTACCTTTCTGCTGTCTTCTTTCTTTCGTCAGCTTTCAGCATACACTCACCTGAGAGAGCTTTTGGGAGGTAGGAACAGTCATGTTTTAACTTCTTTCTTCATCCCAAGAAAATGTGAAAACTCCTTTTTTTCCCTTGCTTCTTCCCCTTCTGACCAACAGAGTGCCAATAAAAAAACTTTCCTCCTTTTCAGTTTTCCTGTACAGAGACAAGGAAGACTTCTTTCAAAAAATAAAATCTGGAAACTAGTGAATATGGGAAGGTACCAAAGCACAAGAAGTTCCTGTTGCACTAGTTTTGCAGGGGAAACTAGAACCTATTTTTTTCCTGATTCTTAATACAAAAGAATTCCTACATACCTTCAGTTTCTCTAGATTTTCGAGTTGCACGTCTGTCCCGTGAAAGCAGGAAACGCATTAGGGAGAAAGGGCGGGGTGAACGGCTGGGGAGTGCTTACCTGTTTGAAAGCTATTTGGTCTCCTTTCCTTTAATGATAAAAACTGTTCTGAAAATGGTTGGCCTTGCAAAGCACAAGAATCTTGATCTCTGCCTCACAAAGCAGGAAGGACTGAACGCCCAGCCCATATCACATGGCTACCATATAAGTCTATTTATGAGCTCTGTAAAATATAAATCTATACTTCTTTTCTGTCCGGATTGGCTGCTGCATATCAGATGTTACCTTATGCCCTCTTTGATTTTACAAACCAAAGTAAAAAAAGGAGGCAATAGGTTATTATTTTACAGAGGGATGCATTTAAGTTGTTTTTATTCCCAGATATATCTAGGAATAAGGAATACAGATAAGTAGTAAGACTGAAATATTCTTGAAGTTCCTAGATCATATGAACTTTTAGTACATATTAGAAAATCACTGAAATTCTCATTGTGCATGAATTAATTCCAACAGGTGGCAGCAGCACATGTTTATCTGTAAAATGAAGATTATTCACTGATCATTCATAAATTTCAGACTGGAAGATTTGGCCAACAAGAATCACATGAAATTTAACAAAAATCAATGTAAGACAAAAATAGTTCCAAGGAGTAGTGCACACCAGGGGCTGAGTGGCTGCTCAGCAGCTCTACTGCAAATAATCTGGGGTTCCTTGCAAACAGCAAACTGAACAGGAGTGAAGAGAGTATCTGAGCAGTCATGAAGCCAACCATATTCTGAAGCCAACCATATTCTGGCCTGCATCAGCAAATGTTTAGTCAACAGAACAAAGAATGTGATTATATATCTGGCCATGTGTGAAATATTGTGTGTAGATTTGGTTCTCCCAGTTCAAGAGGGAAAGTGAAAATTCGGAGTACGTCCCAAGAATGGCCAAGTAACCAAGATGTTTAGAGGGCTGGAGAACTTTACAAATGAAAAAAAGAAGGAAGAAATAAGTTTTGTACAGCAAAGATAGAGAAGGCTCAGATTAGGGGAGAGCATGAGAGGGGTGGAGGGGGAATCACATGTCTCATATCTAGCAGGAAATAACTAGATTCTTCTCCTAGAGAAAAAGGAGGTACCCTCTTCACAAGGATATGTAATGGACAAGAGGCAATGGTTCAAGTTGATTTTGGGGAAATTCCATGTACATATAGGAAATAAAATCTGCAATATGAAAACAATTAAACATTGCGATTACTTGCCTAGAGAAGTGGTGGGATCACCCTCACTGTCCATGTTAAACTCGTCTCGACAAGGCCCTGGATGACCTTATCTAAGGTCCCACTGTCAGTAGAACTTAGGACCATATAGTGGCGCAACCTAGAATTTTCCATGTTGTAACATTCCTAGTATTTTCCCCTTAGCCTTTTTGGCTACTGATATAAAAACGATTTTCAGCTGTCAGTCTTAGATTGCAACCTGTTTCAGGTCAAAATCTGGGTGTTGGCCAGTGACGGGACAAGGGTTAATGGGTATAAACTAAAAAAAAGAGGAACTTTCATCTGCATGTGAGGAAGAATTTCTTTCCTGTGAGGGCGAGAAAGTCCTCGAACAGGCTGCCCAGGGAGGTTGTGGTGTGTTCTCCTCTGGAGATCTTCATAACCCACCTCGTTGCCACCCTGTACCACATGCTGTAGGTGTCCCTGTTTAAGCAGAAGGGTTACACTAGATAATCTCTAGAGGTCCCTTCCAATCTCAACAATTCTGTGATTATATTTTATCTGTTCAGGAATTCCTTTGATGATGTCAGACAACATCAGTATAAAGAGGAAAAAGTCAGGTGTCTGGTATGTGGCATGTCCTTTTGCAAGACCACGAATGGGTAAAATGATATATTTTTTTGACAGATCTTTCTGATGTGGTGTTGCATGTCTTTGAAAACAATGTCACTGCTAGGGAAGATGAGACAAAAATATTTTCACAGATTCTTTGTGCAAAAGGCATGAATGACTTGTGGAGCCTGATTGCCTCTATACCAAAAGCAACTTCCTTCTAACCAGGAGTAGCACATAGGCTGCGACTATTTTTGAAAGATAAAAGATGGAGTTCTACATTCCCTTGGGTTGAAGAGGGAATTAAAATGCAGTTCATAATATGGCTGTTATGTTTACTGAGCTGTTGTAATAAAACAGCTTCACTACCAAAATAGTTATTTTAAAAGAAAAGTGTTTCACTTTACAAAGTAGTGATTTAGAGTGGTTGGATAGGCAGTTGAACTAATCTAATAAGATTACTGCTGTGGAGTGTGATAGTCTTCATTTCCTCCTCCCTTAGCTCCAAGATGTCAGATCCTGTCCTTTCCCTTGCAGGGATCCTGGTGCTCCACTGATCTTTGCTGAGCCAGTTCTGCTCATTAAGTTACCAGGAAAGTCTTTGCATTTTTCCAGAGTTTACCTTTTGCCAATTTAGTGGATTGAATCTGCTACTGAAGGATTAACCACCTACTAGATTCCCATCAAGAATATCTTGACTTTGATTCTGTCCACAGCCTGCTATGGATTGTCGTGGCTTGCAATATGTGGGTATCTATAATGGAGGAAAATGCATCACAAATGGAGCCCCATCAAGAAGTCTATGGAAATAACTGAATGTTGAGAATCCAGAGGGTTCTGGATGGGTCATCTGGGAAAAGTCTGACAAGTTGTACTTTATAGTGTTTTTGAAAAAAGGGATAGAAATTAAGAAGAGTTGCCATAAGGACATTTATCCTATCCTCTGAGACTAGTCTGAAACTATCCTGCTTGAAAAATCTTTCTGTTCCCCATTGTTCTGGCATGATTTCTGTAGTCAAGACCGCAATTTTCTTTGTTCCTCATTCTTTCCTCTTGTATCTTATTGTTGGATCTTTGTTCTTCATTTAGTCTCTGAGAAGCATTTCACCTTTCCCCTGTTTCATCTCACTATCTTTTCTAGCTCTTGGCTAGACTGCTACTAATTAACTTACTACATACAGTAAACTCCCTTATCAACTTGGTATGTAGAGAAGCTTGCTTTATTCTCAAGGGCTTATGACGTAGATTCCATGGCACCATTAATCTCCCTGTAATCACTAAGCATATTCTTCTCTGTAGCCTTGTCCTGAAGTAATTCCTAAGAACCTTAGCAAATACTGGAAATAAAGTGCTACTGAAACAACTTTTCCTGTCACCGTCTACCTGTTCTTTTCATTTCTGCAGTTCTGCTGAGTCACCTGGGTAAAGTATGGCTTTGCTCGTTCTGCTGAGACAGCTCAGGATAAGGTGGTTAATTACGTAAGCAGCCATGAGTTATAGCTGATGTGTTTCTGGGCAGTCTCATTTCCTGAGTATGAAAAGGCAAGACTCCACGGAAGTTGTGCCTGTGCTCATATGTTGAAAGAAGGTGTGTAATTTTGAGACCTTTGGTAATGCTTGAGCTGTCAGAGGTGAATGTTCTGCTATTTCTAGGTAGCTAGTAAAATCTTTGTTTGTTCTAATCCATTCCAGTTCTCATAGGACACCCTGTAAAAGTTACAATATGTACAGTGCACACTGCCGTGTGTTTGGTTAGAGTGGCTGGCTTCCAGCCTACAGTGACTTGGGTTGAGATGTGCTCACAAGAGGGCAAATGTTCCAAAGAGAACTTCTTCTGCAGCTGCCAGTTCTTCATCTATCTTAACAATACCTGAAAAACATAAATCGAAAGAAACTGTGGAAACAGTTGTGTCAGAAGTGCTTGTTGTGTTGTGCAGAAACTAATGAAGAAAAATGTTACAGAAATGTAACAGAATATGCAGAATTAATGTATTCTTCATTGTAATGTATTGAAGAGCCTACTCTATAGCATTTCATTTTTTTGGAGGACTTTCTATACTTGTCTAGAGTAATTCTAGTGATGAAAAATTGTGTTATTGCATATAGCGTATAAATTGGCAGTATGCTTCCTTTTGGAGAAATCCACTCTGGTGACTGTAATGCTAGATAACACGGAATGGAATACTGAAGCAACTTTTATTTTGACACTAATTTAGCACTTGTAACCTGTAGCAAAAGGAGGAAGAGAGAAATTGACTGACTACAGGTTAAGAAAAAGAAGGGCAGTTAGGGCAGTTGCACCATAGCTAGGATGTGGTGAAAGAATCACGTGGAGTAGCTAGTTTTTGAAAGAGAAGAAAAAAAGATGTGTTTTCAAGGAAAAAATAGGAACTTGATTGAGAATAGGTAAAAGAAGAGAAGATAATTTGCTGTCATATTTAGCTGTATTAGGAAACTGCAAATAAGGCAGAATAAGACCTGTATAGGCTCAGCTGCTCTAGTATGAATTCAGTGTATGCATTCATTACATTAGAGAATAACTTTTGCACTGATCTCCAGCAGATATTATTTCACCATTCCAAAATGGTGAAATTTGCAGCAGGATATGAGATGGAGCGAGATAAAATAACATTTCCATAGAATTCATGTGCCTTCTCCTCCTCCCTAGCCAAATGTGCCTGCTAATTTTATTGCTAATACTCGCTTCACTACAGTCCTCTCTGACATGTGCTGAATTGCTAACAAAACATAAAGCTTGTCAAGCAAAAAGTCAAAAACACTATATTTTTGTTGGGTTAGTAAATTGTCAGTCAGGGAAATATGCAGAAAGCACTAGGCTGGCTACAAGAAAGCAGGAAGGAGCTAATGGCCTATTAATTTGCTGTAGAAGAATCAAGCCTTTCCCTTTCAAAAGCATTAGGTGTTTTCTGCTTGTGGAATTTCACCTGGAATAACTGGGAATTACCATCCACTGTTGAAATACAGCTTCCTTGGGTCAGAACTGAGCAACTGTAAACAACTCATGGCAATATTAAATAATGGTATGAAGCCTCAGACAAGAGGCTTCTCCATAACAATGTGATGAAGACATTAGGCATGAGAAGAGAAGAAAAAGTGTTCTGGAATGTAACTTACTGAGCTGGAATTTGTCATTGTTCCCTTTAGCTGGCAAAGTCCTTGATTTCTCCTCTGAAGCGTTTTGTGACTATGAACCACAGGAAGTATATTGAAGAATGGAAACAAAAGCTGAATAAGAGAGCAAAATGGCCTGAGTCTACTGATCATACACACTACATTTCTTGTTGTGACATATTCTTAACCGAACATTTAGCATATTTACAGAGATTATATGTTTAATGCTTTATTCAATTTAAATAAAAACTTTCAGGAAATTTGCACCAGTAATTGTATCAATGACAAATCCATAAGCAGATCCTAAAAGGACTGGGATATAAGCGCTAACATTCCTAATACACTGCTCTTGTATACTGGGAAAGTCTGAGGAGAATATTCATTCAAATGAATTAAAATATTCATTTGTGTTTGTGCCTGTAGCCATTGTTGGAAACAGACCACACGGATTTGTGGCCTGCTGCTGTAAAGTATTTCCTGCATTCCTGTTGTGTGGTGCTGCACTTGACACAAATTCTTTCTGTAAGTAGTAGGGGCTAGTGCATTGCCAGGCAAAGACCTCACTTCATTAGTTTATTGATGAGATATGCTTTGAAGAGAAAAAGGGCCTTGTAATTACTGGCACTGATCATTCTTAGAGTACTGTACTTTATAGCAAAATGCATTGCAGAATGTAATGTAATGTGTTTCTAGGCACGCGTCCCCAGGCCTAAGGTTTGGCGTCCAAAGCAAATGTGACAAAGCATAGAGCTTTCCATTCAAATATGGGAGGACAGAATTTTATTCATTTACAGGCTGAATGTTTTTCTTCTATATTGTGGTTAAACTGTTAGATCCAGCAAGAGGTAAGCATGTTTTTACCCAGGAAAAAGCAAGGGTCTCTGAACTCTAGCAGTCTAGGTGGAGAAGTTTTGGCTTGAAATTGCCATATTAAGAGGTTTGTGTGGCATACTAATTGGAGATATTGGTAGTAGAACACCTGGAATACATAAAGAAAAAAATGAAAAATAAAACCTGATATTCTACAAAACAACACAGGATATATGTCTTTGGATAAGTTCAAAAAATAAATTATGTGTTGAGGTGAGAGATGCAATAACTTATAAAGAAAGAGGTTGTGGTTAGTCGATTCTCTGTGTCTGACATATCTGTGTCAAGCTCTTCAGAATGAGAAAGTAACTGATTGTTGTTGTTTTTCCTAAAGCTTCTGGTTTAGTTTTTGGCTTTTCTGTTCTTGGAGTTCAACCAAGGCAACTGAGTCTGAGCATTAACACAGCATATATGTTGACTGTCTCTGCAAATGTACCTTTCCTCATTTTGATATAGTTCCACTACTGATTTCTGTTCTGCCCTTCATTCCACAAATGTTTGGTTCTTAATATTATTTGAGAAGGAAGAAAACAACTCGCTCTCCTTTCATTGAGTTTTGTTCTGCGCAGCTGTACTTACAGCTAGAAGATTATCAAGTCTTCCCTAATTTCAGCTCTATGTGCTACTATGGCTTTGCTGGTGTTTGTTATTTCATATATAGAGTTTATAGCAGTGTAGAAGTTGCTGGATGTTCCGTAGTCCAGCCATGTGGTCACTTGCTGTATAAGAATGGCTGGATGCTTTTTATCCTGTGCACACTTCAGTTTGTAAGGTATTGGATATTCTTCTAGCAATTCAACTTGCTGCGGTCTGGAGATTATATAGAATTCTTACTTTCCTTATTGGTCTGTGCAGTCTAATTTTCCAGTGATGCTCAGGTGTCCTGATAGTATTATCTGGATCAGTGAAGTGCATGACAAACTGTTCCTCAGAATAACTTTCCCATAGTTGCTCTGTCAGTTGAGTTTAATATGGAAATGAGACGTGTTTCGTAGCGCTCCAAAACTTTTGGGGAGCACTGCTTTCTTACAAGTAGACTTTAAACCATAGGTGCAGTTTTACTGGAGTGCTGTGAGCCGGAATATATTACATATTTTATATGTAGACTCATATACATACACACATATCATAATATATATTAATATAATGCATACATTATATAGTGATATATTTACACATATGCTTTTCACATGTGTATATATACCAACATACGTATCAACTGGAACCATGTCATATTATGATATAAACCATACAAACACGGTTAGGGACATCCTTTGCCATTTCTATAAACAGAACACCCCCAAAAATTCTTAATTTGTAGAATATTGGGTGTTCAGAGTTAGTGTATGATTGCTGCCAAGACTAGATGTTCTCTTGCTGAATGTCATGAAGTGATTCTTTTTAAGACACTCTCTATGCTGAATAATTATTAAATCAAGTATCAACTGTTTTATCTCATGTTACACTACTAGGCCGTTCTTTGTGTCCTTGTGAGCTTGCGAACAGATAGGTGATCTGTGATTTTATCTCCTAATGCACTACATGAATCATCTTTGCCTGTGTCCTGATAGCCTGCATTGTGAAGTAATTGCTGGGTGCTTTTTGACAAAATCCCCTTGATGCAGTAATTTTGAACAGTCTGTATGTTGTTTGTTTGGAGTCCTAATATATGTAAGTAAAAATGTCTTCCCATTCCTGAAGCCAGGGAAAGGCACGTGGTATTTTACAATTTTTGTCTAGATTTCTAGTTGATATGAATGTTTTGTATGTGACTTTAAGAAACGCCTTTATTTTTTCACCTATCTCCAGCAGAACAAGTTTTGTTGAATGGGGACCAGCTCTTATTTTCAGCTTTGCAAGTAGGACCTATATTTTAGTTAAACTGCTCTATAGTTTTCCTTGATAAAAAAAAGACATATTTCACTGAAACATAGAATTTCACAGCATTTCAGGTGTTGATGACATCAGGAGAATTTGCACCATGACTTCCCCCTGGCATGCATTTACTAGCAAACCTCTATACTTTGGGGTATATTTCGGATCGTATTGCCCTAACGTTTGAAGGTACCGAATTTGTGGATGTTCCCTGCTTCCCGACAGCTCAAACACTGCAGTGGATCGTGCTGTTCACACTAATAAGCCACTGCTTCTACACTTAAAGGGCCAGCTTCATCCTTCTCATTTCACAGGGACTTGCTAAAACAAGAAGATTCCTGGCAAGGAAGGGGAAGCTGGACAGGTGAGGTCATGCCTCCTGGAACTCCCCAGCTGGAGGTGGCCTGGCACAGGCTGCCATCCTCACTGTTCTTATTGCAAGTTTGTTTAACCCTTCTAGCTCTGTCAGAATAAGAAAACATCTCTGAAAGAGTTTCTGGTTGATTCGAGTTTGTAGCGAATAATGGGAATAATCCAACTAATCCAATTGGTTCTTTTTTTTTTTCTTTTTTTCCCTCCTCCAGAAAGAAATTAAGAGATACTTTATCCCTCATTCTGAAAAAGACTCTAGCTCCCCTGATTCCCTTTTCATCCAATTCTCTCTCTGGTCATGGTCCCTCTTGTCATTCATACCACTTTCCTCCAGGTCTGACCTCCATATCTCACTGCAGCAGTCCCACTGCTGTTTTGGAAACTTGTGGATGTATAGATAACCTTTCGTGTGTACCCTGGCTTTCTGATTGTTTTGTTTGTCTTTCGGTTGATTGCTGCTTTTCCTCTTCTTTTAGTAATATTCCATTCCTGTAAATGGCTTCACTTGGTGACCTAACTCAGGCATGCCCATGTTTATTCATTCTAATGCCTTTCCTCTCTGTTTTCTTTCTGCAAAATACCCAGAGTTATACTGCCAAACAGGTTAATTAATAAAAGTTATTTATTAATTAAATAGCAGATCACGTAGGTCAAAGACTGAAAACGGGCTAAGGCAAAACAGGAGTTGTAATATAGTTGCAGTAACTTCACTAATTTAAAATGTTGTTGTTTCCAAAACTGGGAGTCTGCCATTTCTCATTGCTGCCGCTTGCTCTTCATTCCAGTCAGCTCCCATGCACCAGTGCTGGCGTTTGGGTTGTTATCTGAACAGCTGGCTGATCAGAGAGGGACTGTTCCTGTCCATGTAATATGCACTCAGGTAAAGCTGCTCATGCAGCTGTGCAGCTTTGAGGCAGACCCTGAGATCTATTTCCTTTTTCTGAGCCTCCTGCTGATTTACTGGGTGACAGAAAGAGTTAATCTCTACATGCCAGTTCCTCAGTCTGTGGAATGGCACTACTAATGGGGACCATTCTCAATAACACGGGTTCTTTTTTGTGTATATATATATATATATATATATATAATATATCTTCAAATAAAGGGGCAAAGGAAACATGAAGGTAAGATGCTGGCCAAAATAATTTCATTTCTATAGACTTGATAAAAATATCCATCTGCGAAAAACAGAAGTCATTCTAAGTGCCCTAACTAGGAAAAAGTTGCAGAGTGAACCTCACAGAAGATTCAGCAATGAGAGGGATTCTCTAAGTGATTGATCCAAGTGATTGAGTCAGGATTCACATCATCATATACCCAGAATAACTATACAGAACAAATCCACAATAAATGATTCTGTTACAGAACCTGTTGGTTCCTATGCTTGTGTGATAGCAAAATGATGTTAGGTCGTTCATAAAACTTTTCCAGTTATGGACAAAAGTTGGACAAAATGATCCCTAAAGATCAATTCCAGTTGCTAACATCATAGTGCTCTCTTAAAAATGTCTTCCAGTTGTTTGTTCAAAATACAGGAAAGGTTATACAGTCCCGAGAAGTCAATAGCAACCCGCTGCTGGAGCACACTGGTAGTCTGTTTCTTTCGGCCCTGTGGTGCCTCTGCTATGGACATAACCATGGGAAATATCTGATGGAAGAATTTATTGGATGACCCAATAGGAAGCTCCCCTGTCAGACTGATGGGGCTGGAATGGGTACGGCCGAGTTAATTTAAGTGCAAAACGGAATGCTTAATTTAACCTGGAGGATTTTTTTTGGAGAAATATTTAAAGCACTAACTCAGCTGTAGGTATCAGCCCTCTACAGGCAAACTGCTTTTAAACTGATCCACTTAAGTCTGCCAGAACTCATTTTAACATTGCTTAACATTGGTGCAACATAAAACAATTCTTTGATCATGCACAAAAATCACAAGTGAACAGTCTTTCCAGTACTTAGATAGTCTCTAAACTATATAAGGTATCATCATGTCCCTTCACATTATTCTCTTTCAGTGCATTTGCTATGGGAACAAAAGTCATTACTAAGTAAACAATTTAATATTTACCAGATTTTTCCAGTCTTGCACTTCCTCATCCTCCTCTGATCTATACACATGAATTCACAATACCCAGTTCACTGTCAGCAGATAACTCCAATTATACTTAAGAAGGCTTTAGAACTGAGCCTCCCTGTGAAAATCCTCTCATTTCTAAAGGTCATCCCTGCAGGTCTAGGATTAGAAGTGCAGGGAGCGCTGCGTGGGTGTACTGAGCTGCTCGCGCTCCACCTATGGAGCTGCCAGCGTAGCCGCTTCCCTTAGGACCAGTCTCCTCTGCTTAAGAGCGCAGCTGCCCCACGGGCTGGCTCCTCTGTATCGACAACCATCTCCAGTTTCAAGTACGACAGCACCAACCTGTTCACTCCCCATTCATCTGCAGGTGGGGGCAGCGGAAGAGAAAGGGAGGGAGGCAGAGGGAGGACACTGCAACCTACATGAATAATTGATAGTGCAAGGAAAGGAGAGCGTCTGCGGGAGCAGCTGGGTTCCCTGCCTCCATCCGCTCACCAGCTGGGCATGAGAGATCATTGCTCAGGTAGGGGACGAACAGCTTAGCTGCTTTTATGCTCTTCTCGCCTGCGTTACCAATTAACATATTTTGCATCTAGAAGGAATTTGGGCAAAGGCAACTGGGGGAGGATTGACAGTGATCTTTGTGCTGCTTGCTGGGCACCGCATAATGGATGGACCTTGGGGCAGTTTTTGCCTCAGCAGGGAAAGCAGCTGTATGCTTTTTAAAAGACATTGTGCTATACTGCATTGTGCTGTACTGCACTGTGCAAAGGAACAGTTAGAGAGAGAGCATATATGTGTACACAGCTGGGGAAGGTGGATGTTCTTGTAGGAAATGAGATAAACTAGAAAGCTGGACGGGTGGGAAAGAGGGTCTGTCTGGGCTCTAGGGAATCCTACCCTGATTCTGTCAACCTTTCACATAAAATGACGACCCCAAATAGGCAGTGGGAAGTGCTATCTGTGTACACTTAATGCTATTATAGAAGCTGTGTTCATACTTCTGTGAGAATGGCTGCTGTGAAATCACGCACATTTCTTTAGTGCATCTGTGAGCTTATGATGACTGAGTGTAATCTTGTAATTGCATACCATACTTTGCCATTGAAGGGTATGTTGTATTTATATGGAAGTGCATGGCTTCTATAAAGCTCTTGATGTTCTTACAGTGACTCAAATAATTGATGAAAGTGCAGAACTCAATTTCTGTGTCAGAATAAACTGACACTATCCTATGTGAGCAAGATAAAATATTAATGCAGCTCTAAAAAAAATACTGTTAAAAAAGGGAAAATACATAGCAAAAAGTGTAGATACCAGTTACTGAAATACATATATTAAAATACCTGAAGGATTACATAGAAGAATTTGTGTGACAACTCTGAAAACACACAGTAACTATAAAAGGCATAATGATCCAAACAAATATATGGATTATAATATGAGACTATAAATATGGAGAATTAGTCATACAAGAATGCAAGAATCAATATGAATGAAGTCTACTTATTAATACAATTGAGCATATATATTAACTGATACTGTTGCAGTAGCTATGAAAAACAGCAATTGTTCTGTTATGAGCAAAGGAACATTTTGAGTAGGGAGTTCTGTGATTTACTTGTATGTGGAAGCAATTTATTCATACGATTATAAAAGTAGGCTGCTAAAACCAATAATTAAGATATTTGATAATTGCTTGCTGTCTTGCTAGTTGTTTTTGAGGGCTATGTACACAACCAGAATTATACAATAGGTTAGGTAAAGTTACGAGATAGATGCTGAGCCTAGGTCTGGTTTTATACATAAATCCAATAAGTACTTGTCCATAGTGGCAAGCTGATGGAGAATGGCAAAAGGACCACGGCCAGTCTGTATACTTTGCTTATACCACAAACAGGCTTATTATTGTTGCTGATAGTGACTCTGGTATGGGGGAGGCCCGCTGTTGCCCTCTCTAGCAGCCCTCTCTGGCAGCAGAAGCTAATGTCTCTGTCTCCTGTCTAGATGCAGTAGAAGTAGCAAACTTGGCTCTCTGCCCTGGCCCACTCACTTCCCTTTTCCTACTCAAGATTCAGGTGAATGAATAAGAGCTGCCTATATAGACAGGACTTCTAGGGAGGAGGTGGACTGTATGGGAATACCCATGCCCTAGATCAGATCTGCTGAAAAAATCAAGTAAACAAGAAGGGATGGAAGCTGCCCTCCCTTTAAATTCCCAAAATCAGCCATCTTCCCTTGTTCCAAGTTGTCCCCTACTTTTATTCCTTACAGTCTCTTCACTCACTCAAATCTGAAACTTGCACGCTACCTTTTGCCCAGGTCGTTCATAGCTAGAATTTCTAGGAAACGTCACAACAAAATTGATGTACCTTATCCCAAGAGTTTGTTGTGACTATTTCCTCTTTTTTTTTCATTTTTCCCACCTATAGCAATTATTTCATATTTCTGTCTTGTCTTTCTGCTTTCACTTCTTAGCATCTTTTTGAAATTCTGAATTCTGTCTCTTTATTTCCTACTGTCCCTTCATGAGTTAGCAAATGAAGTGTGAGGCTTACAGTTTGTTGTTGCTGCTGCCTTTATGAGTCTTAATGTAGAGAAGTAAATTATATTATCTTGTGCAATAAAACGGGATTGCTGAAGAAATGTGTCTGGAAGATCTCTGTGTTCATGTAAATGTCTGGAAGATCTCTGTGTTCTCATGTAAACACAACTATATGCATACACTTGCTGTAGAGGATAGTGTTCTTATCCTCAGTTTCTGTCAGGAATTACAATCTATCCAAGTGTTAAAGCAAATACATGTCATTAGAAGGTTTCTGGCCCTCAAAATTTGGGCTTCCCCAGAGAATAGGTTACAGTTTAGAGAAGACAGATATGTTAGAGGAGGGATGTTGTGCCAAATCTGTGTATACTTGATGTATACCTGCCCCCAAAATCAAGGGCTAGTGAGCTTGGTATCCTCTTATTCTCTGCTTGAAGAGCATGAGATGTTGCGGGGGACTGTATGTTGGATATGGGGAGACAAAACAAGTTAATTCATCCTACTCTACAGCAGAGTTGAATAAGGGCCCCCTCTGCTGTCTATCCTGGATATTCATTCTGTTACCCCCACTGACGGATCCAGACTTAGACTTTTGTGATTCTGCTGTCCCAGCAGAGACCTCCTGCTGGGACAGCAGGCCACACAACAAGGGTAAATATGGGGAAATCAACCTCTCTGGTGAGGAGAGAGAGCAATAATTTCCCATCTCTCAATGCTTCCTTTTGCTCCATCTGTCCTTGTTCTCTTTTCGTGTCTTTCACTCTCATTACCTGTCTCCCTGGGAGCTTCCAGCCCATGCTGTTCAGGCCTGGTCCCAGCTGTGAGGAGCATTTTGCAGTCTCATTTGAAGCACAGCTTGGGAAGGGGCGGGGGGAAAGGCATTGATCTTTGTAGGGAGCAAGGAGGGAGTCTGTGCCCTTTTCCATGCTGAGGCAGGAGGAGAGGAAGCACCCAAGGAGAAAAGCTGGGAGTTGCCTATAGAACAGAAGTCCAGCATGTTTTCCCGCAAGCACAGTTTCTGTGTTGGCGCCTACGGAGGGTATGTACTAGTACTGGGATGGCTGTCCATTAGGTGCACTGCGCTATGCATTTCCTCCCGTCAACATGGGGACAGGGTAGGGGAATGGCTGGAGTATTTCTAGGTGGAATGCTGAGCAAGTCCCTTCTTCCTGATGCAAGTCTTCTTGTAGGAGCCGGAGGAAGAGATTTTCCAGGATATATGAAAAGGAGGGGAGCTAAGAAGGTGGAAGGTGGTGGTAAGGATCTAACCTGGAAAGTCCTGATCTAGCTTTGGAGTCAGCCCTGCTGTGAGCACTGGACTAAAGATCTACACAGATTCCTTCTCACACAAATCTTTCTGTGATTCTAAGATGGTGAGTGGGAGAGAGGGTTGGCAGGGGTGCTAGTGTTTGTGAAAGGAAACAGTAAGCAAGAGTCTTCTTTTCCTCTCTTTTTTGTTTTATTTTTTTGTGCCTCACTGGAAGAAAATACGTTTTCTATTTAGGACTTTATAGGAGGTAGAAGTAAGGATTTGTGGAGAGGTTCATTTCCCTCAGGGGTTGTCCTTTTTCCAACTATGCAGGAGAGAATCGTCTTGTGGAGTACAAGATTATGGGTAAGAACTGAGTCGACAGATTTTTTTTTTTTTTTGGATGCCATCTTATTCGTAGAAACCAGAAGGGACAGAGGAAATCCTGACCAAATAGCAAGGACTAACCACATCAGTTGGAGCAGTCATTTTCAAGCTGGAGGAAATACCTCCCTAAAAGTAAGAAAAGAGGAGTGCTGTTGGAAATAGGATTTCTAACTTGAAGTCACAGTCTATAAGCAGAAGAGTTTGGGGCAAGCCAAGAAAGAATGGTGTTTCCTCTATAACAGTTGCTTCTTCTTCCTTATTTTTTCTTGCTAAATCCTTTTTTAATTTTTTTAGGAAACTGTGTGTGACTTGGAGCAAAATAAAATGTCATAGTTTGTATTCATATGGGTATTCTTATTAGATTAAGATCCTTAGTATCATGTTTTTAGCTGTCTTCATTAAATACCAAAAAATGTTATTGGGTGGATTAAGTCTAAAGGAGAAACATGTGAGTGAAATAGTACAAACTGTTGCTCAAGGGAAGTGACTACCCAGGAATGTTCCATACAAGCACTTCATGACTGTTTTTCTTGTTTCATGTTATCTTTGCATAGCCTTCAATTCTTTTGAATTGGCTGTCCCTTCTAGTGGATGGTTCCAAGATCATATCAGTGCCTCATTCCAAGATTCACTCATCACTCAGCTATTGTACTGACTGTAGTCCCACAAATAGTTGGAAGTTATATCATATTTTTTCCTTCTACTGGAAGACTTCTAGATTAGGAAGAATTTCTGTAGATGGCCATATGCGTGCTTCCCTGTGAATTTTCATAGAAATAATTATACAAGGATTTGGGACACTTTTCAAAATACAACAAATTTTTGGAAGACTTAGGAATGATGAACGAAAGGATTTATGAAATCTGTAAGAGCCAATTTTCTCAGGACCAATATTTGTAGAGGCTTCGCTGTCGAACTGGTTCAGCTATAAGCATCTAGGAATCACTTTTACAGAGCTATGTGAAGACCACAGGACTGACATGGCTGAGGATTCTGCAGGACAGGAATACAGAACATTAGCAGTTGAAATGTGGATATCTGCAAGAGTTGCTTCTCTCACCAGTACAGAATTGAGAGTCAAGTATTTAGGAATGGAACTAAGTGCCTGCTTTTATAGTTAGGTTGCTTGCTTAAAATGAATGCAATGGTTCCTGAGAATAAAAACAATCCTTTTAGACTTTTTCATGGCTTCTACTTTCTCTAGTTGCCATTTCATAAAAAATACAATATCAGCAAATATATAAGCATGCAATAAGGTCCCCGGGCTTCCATTTGCACATAAGACATATTGTTATAGTTCTCTGGAAATGGCTAGTTTCTGTTCCATACCACAGAGAATGTAGACATTGGTTTCAAAGGCTGTAAGCCTTCACCATTTGCAGATACTAATCTCTTAGCATGAAGGCAATAGCAGCCCTTCGTGTTTTATCTAAGAACTAGAGGATACCATCAAGCCTCCTATGAGAAGTGATTTCAGAGGCATGCAATTTTGAATGTGCTATACTCATGATTGCTTTACAAGTAGGTACATTTTGTCTCTTACATTAAAAATCTGGGCATTGTTCCTCACCTGGCCTATTTATGATCCTTGCCTACGTGACCTTAGCTGTGAAATGACAGACTTGCAACCCAACTATGATTTCTAGTAAAAATTGTGAATGACGTGGGATTTATCAACTCACAGTGAAGGAGCTAGAGCTAGCACTGATAGTATCTGTATTGTAGTTTAATGTATGTTTCTTAAGGTAGAGTATGTTGGCTATTTTTTGTTTTCTGTGAAATTAAATTAAGACATCTGCTGTTTGTATACATAAAACATGCTGTTGCAGTACTGGCCAAAATAATGCATTTTCAATAGAAGATGTGCAGAGAGAAGCCCATCTAATATTTACATGGGCTTTATCAGCAGAGCTAACACTGATTTGTGCCTGATTCTCTCCTGCAGTATGTATCAACTCTGCTCTAGCACAATGTTCCTGTCTTGGAAGGAGTTATGTTCCTATCTTGGAAGCTAATATCCAGGCTGTTGCAACTGTGTCCTTTAGATTATGATTTCAGTGACGTTTCAGAGCTTTTAGCTCTTTTAATATCATGCAGTTTTGAGACGGGTGGAAATTCAAGGAACTGCCAATGTGTAGTAGTATTTTGGCCTTTGGACCTTATTTGAGAGTGGGTGCCACGGCCATTTCTTTCACTGCCAGCATTCTTTCCCATCTGGTGCCGAAATATCCTTTGAGATTTGTCTTTCTTCTGCTATAAAATCTATATTAGAGTAGGAACTTGGCAGAAAAGATTACTTAGTGCTTGAAAAACAAGTCTGAGGAAAATAATTTATTTGAGCAAAAAGAAAGGCATAGGAGCCAGGAGGTTTGGGGGGTAACTATCCAGAACGTGATAAGTGATCTGTGAATCATCCATATCTTCAGCTGGATTGAGGTATAGGGAGTGACAAGTTCCTTAGAGCCAAGAAGGGATCCGGGATAGAGTAAGTGAGCAGAAGCCACATGCAGGCAATTGCTTGTATCTTGAGTTCACCAAGAATCAAGTTTTCTTCGCCCCTTCTCCCCACCCTCTTGTGCCTCTGTCTCTTACAGGAAGTCTGATGAGGAGGTCTGCTGCATCAGTGATGTTATAGATTCTCCATCCCAAGACATTCCATCTGCTCTCACGCCTGCTGTTCCCAACAAGGTAAATGTAGTTCACATTTCTTTGGTTCAGTTTAGATAAGACTTCAGAAAAGAAGTGAAGGAAGGCAAGTTGGTGTTTGTGCATATCTTTTAACTACTGTTACTGACTTCTGTGTAAGAATCCTAAACTTGTTTGTGTAGTCCCTTGTTATATTATGTCAAACCATTTTGGGGGTTTTGACCCAATCAAAGAGAATTTCTTGAGACATGCTCTATCAGATTCCAGGTCAAACTCTTACAAAGCAAGATGAAAATTTAAATAGTTGTTTTGACCATGCCATCACTTAAGGATGAGAGATTCTGCCTTGCCTTCAGTAGGAAAAGTAGTTTCTGTACCAAAACATAGAAGTTCTTGGCTCTGTCAGTATTTGGGTTACTACAGAAGATAGTGATTGCTCCTGCAAATTTTAAATTATTTCCATGTTACCTTTTCTCTTCACAGACAGTGGACTTATTTGAGATGATTGAAAAAATGCAGGTAAGGAGCAGTTGTTGTCAGACTTAGAGGTATCTTAATTTTTGTAGAAAGTCAACTCTTATTCCAGGCTTGTCACTTCATTCTTTATATTGGTCTTGCAATATTTATCCTTCCCAAGGTCAAACATCCAATACTTACTCTTAAGTATTCTTAAGTATACAGGTAGATCTACATGTACAATCTACAGCATGTAGATTCATGTATATCTATTGTTTGGCATCTGAACAATTTTGGATCTATTTTCACTGCTGTAGAAGAATGTATGCTGTAAGAACATATGGATCATTTATTTCCATGCTAGAAAGTAAGCTTGAATACTTACTCATTTCAAGCACTTATTGAACGGTATAGTAAAAGTCTTCTAAAAGCAGACTTTTAGAAATCTGTAGAGAAAAAGACCACTAAGAGGTGTCCTTTAGTGGGAGAATGGTCTACTGTAAGATTTTCAGTGTTCATCAACTATTGGATGACCATATGAAAACTGTCTCTCTCACTGTACTTAGACTTTCAAGTGTTAGATAAATTTAAGAGAGGGAGCTGGTAAGAATTTCTGACCTAGCACACCACCTACTTTCATATCTATATTGATTTCTTGGTTGCTGAGTGTTAAGAATATGGTGTGTGTGTAATTGTCTAATTTAGCTTGTTTTGTCACCTGGTAGTCACTTGTTAGCAGCTGCTGGTCATCTTTTTCTTTTTTTTTCTGAGGAATAGAGGTTTTTTCCAGAGAAACATTTCCTCCTCTCAGATTTTTTATTAATTATTTATCTATTTTTTCCCTCTCCTTTACGTCCATTTGACTTCAACTCTCCTTTAGATTTATTGAATTTTTCTTGAAAATTGAATTTGGGATTTTCATAAGCAATCAAGTGAGTAATAAGTACTTGAACATTTCTTAAAATCATGTTAAAATAGCAGGCACAGGATAGAATTAATTTTTGAGTATTTGCACAGTCTTACATTGCACAGTCTTATCATTATTTGAATGAAAATTAACCTGGCTATTTCAAATCATATGTGATGAATTAATGGGTAAAGTTATATTCTCATTTTAAATCGAAACCATTCCATGAGGCCTGAGAAGGAAGATTTTTTTTCAAGTTTATAATCACTATCTGAAATGTGTGTGTATGTGTTTGTCTCCCTTTATTTATGAGTTATCTGTTTTAAACTAGTCTCAGAATTCCAGGATAGCTGGTATTGAAGTAGACCTCTGGAGATCATCTATTGCCTCAAGCAGACACATAGAACAGGTTGCACAGGACCGTGTCCAGATGGCTTTTGAAATCTCCAAGGATGGAGACTCTACAACCTCTTCGGGCAAGCTGTCCCAGAGCTATTTTATACTCACAGTAAAAAACTTTTCCTTACGTTCAGATGGAATTTCTTGTGGTTCAGTTTGTTGCCCATTGCTCCTTGTCCTGTCAGTGGGTGTCATGGAGAAGAGTCTGCCTCTGTCTTCCTTACATTCTCCATTCAGGAATTTATACATATTTATAAGATCTCCCCCTTAGTCTACTCCAGGCTAAACACTCTTCACTTTCTTAAGCTTCTTTTTATATGAGAAAAGCTGTAGTCCCTTAATCATCTTCATAGTCTTTCGTTGGACTCACTCCATATGTCCATATGTCTCCATATAGCTCCATATGTCTCTTATACTGTGGATTCCAGAACTGGATGCAGTACTCCAGATGTGGCCTCTCTAGGGCTGACTAGAGACAGATCACCTCTTTTAACCTGCTGGAAATGCTCTTCCTAACACAACCCTGTATAGCATTGGCCTTCCTTAAGGGTACCTCCCCCTCCTCACCTTCCCAGTCTGTTCTTCCTAAAGAGCTTGTATTTATCCGTTGCAGCATTCCAGTTTTCCCCCTCACCATTAGGATCAAGAACACCATGTAGACCTCCATGCTCTCCATCACGACCTCCAGAGTGAGGTAGTCATATTTGGTACTTTCCGGGTCTCCTCTGGCAGTATTCTTAGCGACCACTGCAGAGGGCAGTAGTTTGGGGGATGGACATGATTTAGCAGCATCCCCACTACATCAGGCATGTTAGCCCCTGGCAAGCAGGGACTCCAGCGAGCAGGATAGGTCAGCAGATGGGCTGCTGTCACAGCAGGGAATCTCCCACTCCCAACATCACAGCCTCCTCTTGGTGCTCGTGGGTGGTGAGGCTCAGCTTGCATAGCTGCTCCATTTGAGAATGCTCCCAGTTCCTGGATCGATTCTGAAGTGTGAGCTCTTCTGATAGTGCAGGTGCCCTTATCTTCATACCAGAGGGCACCAGCTTTAAGCTTTTGCCATCACTGGAGTTTCCATTTTTTTAAGGCCCTCTCTAAGTAGAGTTTCGCTGGAACAAAGGTCCCAGCAACCTCCCATCAAGGGGAACCACAGAGCTTTTAAATAGCTGTTAGAATGCTTCTGGAGAAGTTCAGGCCTCCTGTGGCTGTCCTTGCTTGTCTTTCTTTACCTGTCAGCAGTAGGCCTCCTCCTAGTTCCTCAGAGATTTTCCAGAAATACCCAAACCACCTCCAGCAAAGTCCCCAGAAGACCTAAGCAGAAACTGCCAGAAACTGCACAAACTGCCGTGACTGGTGCTATGTCTGTTACCTGTGCTCTAGGAACAGCATTCTGGGTCTGCCTTTTATATAGGCTTCTCCACAGCACTAGCTAAAAGGATGCATGATCCTCCCTAAAACTGTCAAAGCAATACCCTTTCCATGAGGTTCTTTCTGGAAGGATCTTTTCTTCTCTTTGTGTAGGAGAAATCAACTGATTTCAACTGGAAGTGAAGCTCTGCCATAAATGCAGTTTTTGTTATCACGTCATTGTTATTCCTCATTGGACCCCTCTGTGTGTCTCGACACCTGGAAATGTCTGCTGTCTGTCTGCCATGCATTCTTTCATCCTGCTCAAACCAAGCAGTTCCCTTTCACAAGACCCTAAAGATATCACTGTTGATAGTGATCCTGTTGAAATCACATAAAGAACTTATTTTGGACCCAGCTATCCCAAGTACCCTCAAAAATAAAATTTTGGACTCTCTGGCCAGGGCTGCACTAGACCTTTGCTATTATCTTGAGCCTCGCTCCAGAGCAGACATTGGTAGGGATAAGCCCACATCTTCCATTTCCAGACTAACAGAAGCTCCTTAGCAGTGCAGGTAGTTTAGAATGGAATGTGCTAGCAGGCTACTTCCTCTGCTTTCTGTAAGGGCTCTGATACAGGCAAGAACTCGTTTATATCAGTCTAGGAAGTTTTCCCTCAGGCATTTTTGAGATCCTGATCTTCTATCACAACCTTCTTTTGGAACTGGAAGCTTTTTGCAGTTATCAGATTTGTCATAAATGTCAAGGAAGAGGGGAGAGGTCTTGCAGCGCTGCAGTTTCCCAACCTCCATTTCTATTTGCAAAAGTCCCACAGTGCATAGGAAGTTGGTCCATGAACCTTTCAGTTTGTTCTAGAAGGTGGATTGTGGTTTGAACCTACATGACACTGCTGCCTCAGTAATATTTTAGTAAAGCATAGCACTTTCTTGCTAGGCAGAGCTGTTACTGATCCTTTTACTAGGATCTCCTTCCTCTCCTCCCCCATGAGGAGAGTAGCCTCCCTCGTGAGGGAGCCTCACTCACTAGCCTCCCTCATGAGCCACAGAACACTAGGTTTACAGGTCACATGAACAAAGCATCCGCTTGCAATTTGTACTTCAGACCCTCCATTTTCTCACCTTCATGCATGCCTAAATACAAAGGAGAAGAAACTTCTACCTCCGCAAATGGTAAAGATCATTTGTCAGCCTCTATTCCATATTATTTGGCAAACCATCCAGCTGTAGTAATTTGATGCTCTTCATTTTGTCAGTGCTGTCTCTTGCCTTTTACACTGGTATTTCAATTTGAGGAAGATCTTGGATAACCTCTTTGGTCCAGTTTTATAGTTTGATCCTGTGTTGTCCCTGTAGACATTTTGGCAGGCTTCTTTCCTTGATGTCTTTAAGAAAAAGATTTTTTTTTTAACGTTTATATCAGCTTAAAAATTTTCCTTACCTATTTTACTCTATTTTTGTATTTAACCTTCTAGATTTTTTCTTATTTCTATTTTCTGTATTTTAACAAAATTTCAGACTTTTGAAGACTGCCCTCATGCATCTAATAGTTTCCCTTTTTCTGCGGTTTAGCTATCCTGGTTTTCTTTTGTTCTTTCTGAGGACTTTCTTGAATGTGTTACGCATTTGTTCTGAGCCTCTGCTCAAGGTCAGACTACTTTTGATTTATGACCACAAAAGCAAAAATGCTGCTTTTTAAAAGACCTGCTCAAATTCCTGCTTTATTTCTGCTTACTCTCAATAGTAAGCTTACAGAAAATAGAATATTACAGAGAGTATCAAAATACACAGTTTGGGGATATAGTGCAGAGGATGAGGGAAGCAAGTATTCTAAAACAACTGATTCACTGTCTGTGTCTTTCTTTTTCCAGGGGAGCCGACTGGATGAACAAAGATGCTTCCTACCAGCTCCTCTCAAGGTCAGGATAGGTCATTGTTGCTATATAGGTTACTGAGCATGACAGATAATTTGTGACCTGCTTTGCCCTGTTTTTTCTTATTGAAGTAAGCTAATAGCCTACAGACAGCTGAAAAACATATATCTGTCTATCTATATTTTTCTTAAGCTATAGAAATTGCTACACCAGACCATGAAGCAAAGAGCTGAAATAGAATGAAAACTCGTTTTCAAATTTAGGTGGTTCCAATTAGTCTGTTTACTATTATTAACAGCCTTAGTTTTGAGCATTTTTTCTTTTTCTTTTTTTTTTTTAATTTAAGAACTTTACATTTAGTCTGTTTTCATAAATACTATTATTTTGATTTGAGTACTCAGATCATAACTTCTATAAGGCTGGTCTGCTTCCCTTAACATTGGGAAAAACAGATTTCAATCTTGAAATCTCAGCTCTTCCACTCTCCCTTCAGTCTCTCTGCTATGTGGTCCAGTAACTTAAAATTAAACTTCACCTTGAAGTTAATTTTGGAATGACCTTTAAAAAAAAAAGAGAGCTACACTAGGAGCTAAGGACGTTATATAACTTTAGACTGACGAAGTAAATAGCATACTCTGTGGTCATAGAAATTGAGCTAAAGAGACATTAATTTGGCATAAATAGCTCAGGCATTCCTCCTAATTTTGCAGAAATGCCTCAGCACTGTTCAGTTGTACACCATAGGTCTAGCTTTATGTTGACACATCTTTGATCTCACTGTAAATATAGTACTGTTTCTATTATCCTACTGTCATCTCTCCCTATAAACTATTCCCCTGTGCAGAAGAACAAAAGCAGTCTAACATTATGTGGAAGGAAGGGAGAGAGGCTATCACTTCTCACACAATTTAACTTGCACATTATTATCTGCAGGTTAGCCAAATACTTCATTTTGCATGCCTCTGTTTTGTGTAGTTTTGAGGAAAAAGGATGAAATCTAGCTTCTGAGTTTATTGTTTCTGAAACTTCTGTATTATAATTGGGAACCTGGGAAATAGAGTCTAATATATAATCCTAAGATAAAAATTTCTAGATGGGTTAGCACGGAAGCTTTAGCTGGGGACACAGCTTCAGTTATCACAAGAGCATAGCATTTAAAAGATCTCTCATATTTTTGTTAATGGTCCCTTATGATTTCAGACAGAGGAGGAGTATATTCCTTATCCCAGCATTCATGAGGTAAGTTATTTCTGCTCTTGTTTTTCCCTTGGGCATTATTGGCCTTTCAAGTTAAGAGAACATCATGTTCTCTCTATCCTTCTGAATAGGTGTTACAGAAAGGGTGGCCTTATCCTCTCATTATCTTACCCCAGTTTGGGGGCTACTGGATTGAAGGGACCAGCCACAGCCTCTCTGGCTTGAATCCAGCTCTATCTGACATACCATTTCCCTGGAGTGGTAAAGTGAAACTGGAGAGTGATCCTACAGCCAAGTTGTACCGCAAGCATTTCCTGGGGAAGGTAAGAGTGACTTCCAGGGCCTTCTCTGACCATCCAGTCTCAAGGCTGAATGTACCTCAAGCTCTTCCTTGGGGATTTAGAAATAACTGCAAAGTTTTCCATCTCATTGCCTCCCACAGAGGTCTGGACTAATGTGAATAAGATCCATTTTACCACATTGTCAGTAGTCTGTTAAGTTGGTCCTCTTATGACCTGTCTGTGCTTCTGGATATTAACAAGTGGGAAACATTTGTCCTTGAAAAAGCTTGTGTTCAATTAAGAGGCTCTTTTGATGCTTGGAGACTGACACCAGCCTTGGGATCATGAAGGAAAAAAAGTGTAATAATATAAGAATATGTTAATAATATTGTATATATGATCAAAACCTTTGGCACTAATGGTGCAAAACTCAATAGTGAGCAAGATGGTTCATTTTTATCACAAAAAAAAGTAGCAAGCATGGTGACTGTGCAGTTCTGCTTACCAGAGGGTATCTGTGAGAGAAATAGAGAATGAGATGAGCAGGGAGCTCCTGGCAAAACTCAAGCAGAAGAAAGCAGTATACAGAATGTGGAAGAAGGGAGAGGCCCCGTGGTAGAAATACAGGAATATTGTCAGGGAATGCAGGGATGCAACAAGGAAAGGTAAGGTACATTTGGAACAAGATCTGACAAGGTATGTTAAAAATAATAAGAAGAGCTTCTTCCAATATATCGATGGCAAAATGAAGATTAGGGAAACCTTGGATCTGCTGGTGAACCAGGTCAATGCCCTGGTTTTGAAAAACACAGAAAAAGCAGAGTTGCTGAATGCTGCCTTTGTTTCAGTGTTTACTGAGGGCAGCCCTCTAGAATCCCAGACCCTAAAGACAAGAGAATAAGCCTGGAGAGAGGAATACTTGCCCTGGGTAGAGGAAGAGTGGGTCAGGGAGCACTTAGGGAAACTTGATTTCCATCAATCCATGGGCCCTGATGGGATGCACCCTAGAGTGCTGCATGAGCTGGCAGATATTATAGCTAAGCCACTCACCACTCATCTTCAAAAGCTCCTGGAGAACAAGGGAAGTGCCTGAGGACTGGAAGAAAGCCAGTGTCATGCCAGTCTTCAAAAAGGGCAAGAAAGAGGACTCAGACAACTACAGGCTAGTCAGTCTCACCTCCATCCCTGAAAAGGTGATGGAGCAGCTCATCCTGGCTGCTGTCTCCAAGTGCATGGAGGACAAGGTGCTCAGGAATAGTGGGCATGGATTCAGCAAGGGGAAATCATGCTTCACTAACCTGATAGCCTCCCGTGATGGAAGGACGAGCTAGATAGATGAGAGGAGAGCAGTGGATGTCATCTACCTAGATGTTTTGAGCAGCTGTGCTGGAGTCTATTCAGTAGTAGTCAGATTTGTCTGAATGATCTTGTGTAGTATATAACACTAGAAACAGACCAATGTTAATATCATTTATCAGTTATATTAAAAACCTTTCACAGAAGCATTTTCTCAGGGCTAACAGGTCTGTTCTACAGCCTGTTAACATTTTGGACATTTTGGAATGTTTGGAACGTTTGGGACATTTTGGAATCCTTCAATATGCCAACTGTAATTATTTCTCTGTCATGGTAAATTTGGAGTTGAGCCTGAATGTTTCTAGAAGTAGCTACATGCAAGATAAATTGGGGTATGATTTTTGGTCTAGTTGTAGTATTTCTACTCACCTAATACCATCAATGCTCATTCCAAATGAAGATACAGGATTTCACTTTCCATCAGACTTTATATAACTGCAAAATGAAGAGTACTTAAAAGCTAACAGTGCAATCATCAATGTTTCAGTACTGTAGAAGAATCCCTTTCTCCTACATTCTTCCTTCTCTACAATGATGAACAAAATGTGCTTAGTTCATTCTACAAGCAAAAAGAAACCAATCTAGGCCCAGAAAACCTAATGCAAATGTAACACTGCTTTTTGGATGCAACTTAGCAGAATTTTCTTCAGCCCCTTCAAAATGTTAAGTCCATCAAGCTCTCTGTTTTCACAGACTTTTTTGAGTTAAATGACAATATTGGATAAAGCTAGATCTTTTGGGTATAAACCGACACAGACTGTTACACAAAGGATGTTGAGCTTTACATGCACAAAGATTTGTATATGATTTATTTGTGAAATCTGTAGTTGATGGCATACAAGGGCTCTAACAGTAGAAGTTACTTATTCTGCTGATACTGCTGATTGGCAAGCATTTTGGTCAAGAGCAGGTGTTGAGTATTGATTGATTGCTATTTCTGTGCATGCATGTTACTGAGTAGTGCTTACTGGCTGTTTAAATTACTTCATTATTCAATAAATCTTGTTTTCCCTGTTTCCTAAAAACTGTGAACAAGGGTTAAAAAACAGGCAGGAGGTAGAATATATAATTCTCACACTCTAATTCATTCATTTTTGAAGGAACCCTGCTTGAACAGAATTATTACAGAGTAATGATTTGTGTTGGAAAGGATGTCTGGAAATCATCTGGCCCAACAATCCTGTTCAAGCGGAGCAATTAGAGCAGGTTACAGAGGACAGCGTCCAGTCAGATTTCGAATATCTCTGAGGTTAGAAACTCTACAGCCTCTCTGGGCAATCTGTTCCAGTGTTCAACTGTCCTTCACACTGATCAGATGGAATTTTCTGTATTTGAGTTTGTGCCCATGGCCTTTTGTCCTGCTACTTGGCACTTTGAGAAGATTCTCCCCATCACAGACAGTGACATTTGCACATGCAAGACATAAGTAATGCAACACGAAAACAGTGGCATGGAAACAAGAGTAACCACAATAATTTCGGAAAAACTTTGCCACAGCTGTTTGTGTAGAATGTAAATGTGAAAGCCAAATTATAGAATTGCTTATGGAAGGCCCTTAACATTACAGAGGTGAAGGCACTGTGCAATGTAATGTATATGGAATGTCTACTGAGGTAGACAGAAATGAGACTCAATATGCTGAGGCTTCCTTTTGCCTATTCAGTGAAAAAAATAACTAAATCATTATTAAATTTTGTTCTATAGCTCTGAGCTGTTAGACAATTTTTCCCTCAATGTTCTCAGGTAAGAATATTACACAGTATTTGTGTTGGAAAGAAAAAGCAGTATTTTCACTTGAGAAAAACAAGAAAATGAAAAAAAGGAGTGGACTGAACATTTTGACAAGAGGGATGTTAATCTTAATTGAAATGAATCTGTATCTATGTCATTAAACATGTAAGTCAGTGAGCAAGGCTGTACCACAAAAGAACAACGTGAACAGGACTCCTGTTTCCATCACAGACAACTCTACCAGATGTCACGGGTATGAAAGGTTGCAAATGCTCGCTGGATCGGACTTGGACTGTGGAAGCTCTTTATGTAAACGTGGCAGTATGCATGGCTTAAAAGTTTAGGTAAGGAAAGAGTTCACAGCTTTTCCACAAGGAAATTATTTCTTCAATTTAAAGTTGGAGACATCAGTAATTTGATGTGTATGGCCTGGCTTGTCATCTTGCTGAAAACTTGGAAGGTTATTTCAGAGAGGTTTAAAAAAAAAAGAAAAAAGAGCTTTTGCATATTCTGAATGACTAGCCATTTTTTAGTCTACAAAGAGTCCATAAGCATGGTGTGATTGGAGAGGCATGGCCAGTTGTTTACAGAATATCCTTTAAGAGACTGGAGAATATAGCTGGTATTACAAATAGAGTAATTTTATTACTCTATTTTCATAGATTTTTATTCTAGGGAATAGAGTATAGCTATGTACTCTATAGCTAGAGTATAGAGTATAGCTGCTGCTATGAGCAGCGTTCTCATTTCTGGTGTTGATGTTCAGTGTGACTTTTAGCTGCAGTTAACTTCAGACATATTTATTCTGATTATACTTTTCAAATCAACAAATGACAGACAATGCTACCATTAGGAAGTATATTAGCAAACAAGATGGCTTATGAAACTCTTCTCTATGGAGTAGCTGATGTTTGGTATTTGCAAATGAAAATTTCCCACATTTTCTACAAGTGTTTCTGGATATCTTGAGGTGTCTCATCAGGGATTTGGAACATATCAAGATTTCTCTGCAAATAAAACCAAAAAACAGCCTTTATTTTCTGTTCTGTGCTGAGGATCTCTGTGGATACATTTCTGATTCCATGGTAGCAGATTGCAATATGGCCTTCTTTTGATATTCCCAACATGCTTCCCATAGAAGTTTACCAAATTTTCACATAAAAACTATCACTCAAAGTTAGTTTATTTTTTTCTTTAACCAGCAATGGTATGTTTGAGGATATGAATATGCTGCCTCCCAGTCACCTTTGCAATCGACACTTGTACTTATGTACAGGGCACAAAGTTCATCCCTTGTCACTTGAGTTCCTTCTCAGCTCTAGTCTATTTCTAAAAGTCTTTTCCTGAGAGTATCCTGAGAAGGAAGAAGTTTTCAACAAGCACATTTTGAAGAACTCTACTTTCTTGTAAAGGACTTTTATTCTTAGATTTGAGGGACTGTCTGTGCATCTGTTCACTCTGTGTGTAACTAAGCCATGATCTCTAGCATATTCAAGTGGTCATGGAAATTTTCTATATGAACAGTACTGGCTGGATAATAATATCAAATACTTATAGCTGCTCTCTAAGCATGTTGGAAATAATCTACTTTGACTTCCTGTTTTCAGGAGCACCAGAACTTTTACTCCAGTGACACATCCTTGGGCTACCTGGTACTTTCAGTGAAATATGAACAGATCGACAAAGAGGAAAATCTTCGCCTGTTACTGAGGTAACCACATCTGTACATGAAGCGTTTGGTACTTCATGGTTCAAAAATATAAGAAGGTAGTGATAGTTCACTTTATGATTCAAAGATATAAAAAGGTAGTGATAGTTCTACTTCTGCAGTGTAGCAGAGATGATCATGCGCCTTTCAGGATTCTACTGGATTGTTTGGTTGTTTTCTTTCTTCTTTTTAACAAGGACTCTTGCCCCTATGCCTCATCCTTGCTAACATGGAAGTACAATGTATAATGCCTATCCCATTTTATTCTATTTCCTGAACTGGAGACTAAAAATTGGAATGGTGTCCCTTAAAAGATTAACATATTAAGATATGAATCTAATCTAATCAAAAGAGAATTGGGCAGCATTAGGTCCCCTGCATGAATTTCTCATTCATTTCTCTCTCCTGCTCATATATCAGTCCCAATAAATCTGGGCTAATTGCTAATAGGAGAAGAGTTTGTTCTCTTCTCTTTGTTCAGTCAGTTTATATATAAACCAACTCCACTTATGAATTGTCCATAAAATGTTTTTATTTTATTTTATTTTATTTTATTTTATTTTATTTTATTTTATTTTATTTTATTTTATTTTATGGTGATTACTTCTGCTAGGAAGATGAGAGAGATCTAAATCTTTCTGGATAAATCCATCCCCCACAATGCAGCAACTTTCCCAGTACGTGGATGCCATTATAATAACCTCTGAGCCTTCTTTTCTTGCCTTCCCTTTTGAGCTTCTCTCAGCAGTTTTCTTCAGGAAACTGAAGTAGTGTTTTCAGGCACATCTTCAGAGTTGCTCAGTAAAAAATATTTTACTTTTTCCTCAAAAAAAAGCTTTTTTTCTTTGTTCTGTTTACTTAGAGACACATGAATACTCTCTGGGAGAAGATACATGCTGTGGTAAGAGGGCAGTCTAGCTCAGGCCTAATTTCATACTCAAGACTAAGGATTACTTGTCAATGATCTGGTACATTCATTCGCTTTCCAAGACAGCTTTCAAAATAAATTACCTTTTAGAGGTTTCACCCCCAACCCTTTAGGGTTCCACAGAAGGCCATTACCCAGAGACAGATGCTGAATAAATTAGATGATGAACAAAGTTTGTCTTTGTAGTGTAGTTGTAGTGTTTTTACGTGCTAGGTTTAAAATTAATCCTCTGGAATTAATTACTTTAAGGCTAGACCTAAAGGAATAGATACTCTTTCTTTAAGGAGCTAGAGCTAGATTTGTTTATGTCTCCCTTAGCATTTGCTCTAACTTTAGGACTCGGACTGGCACCAGACATGATCTCATCCCTGTTTCCTGTCTGAATGAGTTTCCCAATGCTGTCCAAATGGCAAAGGTGAGATCCATGTTTGCCTGTTTACACCATGAGTCTATCTCTGCCTCTCAGAACCCCTATCCTCCAAGTCATTTTCACATCTCTGTCCTCACATTTCCCTCTTTTTTCTATTCTCTACTGACATATACTTCCTTTTTGTGCTTCCATGTAGCTTCTTTTCTCTCTCTTCTTCTAATTTTACCTTAAAATTTTCTCCAGAAAGGACTTCTGTCAAATTATTATTAATAATGTTCCCGCTATCATAAAAGCAGCATGCAAGAATACACTTGGATAACACCTCTGTTTTCCTCTCTCTGTCTCGACAGCTTCTATGCGAGGATGTGAATGTTGAACGATTCTTTCCTGTCCTCTATCCTAAGGTATAATATAGTTATGTCTGTATGTACTTTGCCATTTAGGGCTGACTGGTGAGATTAATTCATAATTGTGTTTTTTTCACTTTTCATTTCCTCAGGCTTCACAGCTTATTGTGGCATTTGATGAACATGTCATAAGCAATAATTTTAAATTTGGGGTCATCTACCAGAAACCTGGACAGGTAAGCTCCTTCTTTACTTGAGATCCCGAGTTACTTGAGGCCAAACACAGAGTAAGTTCTTTTAACTTAAATGTGATAACAAGGTCTGTTATCCTGTGGAAAATACAGGCTCCATAAAAAGAAAGGCTACAAGCTTGCCTTATATTGATTCATTTATTTTGTTCAGCGTCTTAAAGCTGCTGGGATGTGTTTTATAAGTCATTGCCTGTTCTTTGTACTGTATGCACTTTTTATCATTTTCTTTTCCTTTTGAAGACAACTGAAGAAGAAGTCTTCAGTAACACAGAAGAGAGTCTGGGCTTTCTGGAGTTCTTGGATTTCCTCGGTGAAAGGATTCAGCTGCAAAATTTTCGTGGGTGTGTAACCAGTACAGTTAGAAAGTCAGTATTGAATTGAGTTAGGGAGCACTGCTTATGATGCTTCATCTTTGAATGAACAACTCTTTAAGCTCTGCTTTCATAAAAGTACTATCTTCTGGGAATCCCAGAGCAGGTGTAGGAATCCAGAAATCTTTTGTCTGTCATTCT
>JAUBOD010000331.1:186505-202852 GCA_032353885.1 Nothura maculosa
TGATGGCGAGCGGCTTGGCTATGACATCCGCCAATTCCCTCAACACTCTGGGGTGCATCCCATCGGGGCCCATGGATCAACTGTGGTGATTTAGTGGTACTGATCCTTCAAGTGGAAATATGTTCTTTGATCCTTGGGAGAGGTTCAGCCGACTGTAATCCCAATAGCTCTGCTTCCTCTGTCAATCAATGTTATCAATGTTACCAGTGAAATTAAGTCTATTATCAATAAACACATAAATCCAATGGCTGCCACCAGCTCTCCTTTCCCTTCATTCACTCTTTGATCTTTGTATTTTTACTGTATCTTTTTATTGTATTCCTTCAGGTTTCAGTCACAGCCCGGGATGATGTCCCTTTCTTTGGGCCCTCTCTTCCAAATCCAGCCATATTTAGAAAGGTTTGTGTCTCTGATTCAGTATTAGATAGCAAGGAGATGTATTTTTATCATATGTATCTATTTATTTTTATATTTTAAATATATTTTACATTATCATTTGTATATGTTTTAGATTATATTTCTCTAAATTCATGTATAAATGTTTAATTTTTATTACTTTTATTCTGATTCAGTGTTTTCAGTCTAGCTAGATGACTTTGGAAGTCTAAAGAGTAGCCAGGCAGAGCTCTTCACATCTGATACCTATACAGCTGTCTTCATCTCCAGTCTGGTCTTCATCTCCAGTCTAGTCTTCATCTTATCTTATAGAGTGCAGAGTTTCGGGAGTTTCTCCTTGCCAAGCTCATCAATGCTGAGTATAGCTGCTACCAATCAGAAAAATTTGCTAAATTAGAGGTGAGTTTATTATTACCTGTTTGTTCATATTAAATTGATAAAGCTATGTTACCGCTAGATTAAGAGCATAGAGTATATTTTTTTTACTTTCTGCTTCTAATTTTGAGTTGCTTAAAAAAGGAAGATTAAGCGTAGTTGTGCTCAGCCATATAATGCTTTTATGGTAGGCATGACATGCACAGGTGCCTTCTAATGTAAAGATTTATTCATCACTTAAGAATGGGACTACGATGCATACCTATTGCTGGAGGAAATTCTCTATTAGTGTGAGAGTCAGTATTGTTAGAGGGAGCATTCAGGTACAAGGTACCAAAATTTTCTGCCTGACTCTGCTGCTTTCCTTTTGGATTACCTTGGAAAAGCTTTCCCGTCAACCTATGCCTCAGTTTCTACATCTGTAAAAATGTTTTAATGGCATTTATGCCATGTAAAGATAATTTGGTGTGGGATCCAAACACTTGGTTAGAGAGGGTTTAAAAGAGCTGAGTATTATTATAACTAAAAAACTGAAATTGCTTCATATTATCTAAATTAATTAATTTAGAGATACTGGAAAACAGCATTAAAAATCACAAAACAATACGATTTTTGTTTGTTTGTTTGTTTTTCTTTCTACTGTTGGTGCAGGAGAGAACTCGGAGTGCCCTCTTGGAGAGCCTTTTTGAGGAGCTGCAGCTTCGTAGCCGCAGTATGATGGGCTTGCCCGTAGGGGAGGATGAAAAGATGGAGAACGGCAGTGGGGGTTTCTTTGAGAATTTTAAGGTGAGTCATGGTATATTACAGCAGTTCCTTAGTCAGCTGCTTACACTCAACTCAAGCTCACTGTGTGTCGCTTCAAAGAATATTGACCCTGCTGACCAGCTGTATTTAAGAGACAGACAAGACATCTCTCCATACAGCAGTCTTTCTTTAGACCATCTTCAATTGTTCTTTACCATATCTCAAGAAAAGACATTTTCCCATTCCCCTTTCTTAAGAACTACAGTTTGGTCCAGTATGGTATCTCATACTGTTCCTGAAGAGTCAAACTCTTCATGATTCTGCTGGTATCTAGTTCCCAGATGGGTTTGCATTCAACGATGTACAGAAAAGAGAGTCAATGCTTGCAAGAGGAAGTGTTAAGGAATAGTAGGAAGCAGCAGATCTCCCTCAGTTCATTTTCATTACCACTGAGGGTTATAAGAATTGCATCTAATGATTACTTCTGACACGCAGAAGTGTAATGTCTAGGAAAAGTGATGTTTTGCTTTCCTACTAAAAGCTCATTCCCTATTGTTCAACTTAGAGTACTTTTTTTTAAATCAGGATTAGGCAACAGGACCTACTTTTACAAATACAAGGTGATGCAAGAAAGTGGAGTTTGTGCATAAACAGGAAAATCGATTTAGACTGATTATATAGGAAGGATCTTACATCAGTTTTCTTGAGTATTTTCCCTTCCCATTTCAGTCTCATCTTTTCTTTTGTCTATGATGTTATTTGTCTGTACAAAGAGTCTTATTATAAGTAGCATTGTTTCACCTAACCTCTTCATGCTCCTCTCGTGGGCTGATTGGTTTGCTAAGGGCTGTGGAACTAGTCCATTCACCTATCTGCATTGCTTAAGTCAGAGCTGGAATGCTGTAATGTGGTATAAATCTATATGTACAACATCTGTGTTGCCTTTGCTGCTAACCAGGAATTTCATAGCCATTTCCTGTCTTTTCTGTTCTTTTATGACTTCTAGCAAATACTGTGATATGTATGTAATTATAAACAGATGGCCTGTGTAGCTGACTGGAGAAGACTTAGGTAAACTCAGAAAATGACTTTAATTTTGATATTGTTGCTTTCTCTTTGGGACTAGCACTCAAATTTGTGCGAACTGAACAGTACAATTCCAGATGGTGCTGTCTTATGCAGCAAGTTGTGATACTGTTAGGAAATCTTTATTTGTTCAGGTAGGGCAAGGAAGATGAAAGCAGAGAATATACTTGGAAAGAGTTCTTCCATGGCATTGAGGTTTGTGAATCAGCTAGGTTAAAAAATGGGTAATGTCTAGGATGCTGTCTTGTAGAGTTAGGATTTCTGTGGTATTTGTGTTGGTCTGTCCCAGCTTTCCACCCTCTCTGTGGTGTTTTTCGTTCTGTCCTACTGTGTGCATGTCTATATGTGTATCTGTGCTTGTCTGTTTCCCTGCCTCCCTTCTGCTCAGCGAGTGATCAGAGGCCGCAGCCAGAGCCTGGATACCATGGGGATATCCATAAGGAAACAGCAGCCAGCTACCCTGCCCAGCCGCACAACTGGTCTTGCTCTCAGCCAGAGTGTCGCCGAGGGCCCTAAGGCCATTGCCGCGGTAAGGTACTAGGGTGGACTGTAAGAAACAATGTGGCATAGCTTTGGGACCCAGTCATACAGTTTGTTTCTCCTTCCCAAGAGAAAATAGTTTTCTTTTTGTGAATGTCTTTTGGTTCTGTCACTCCATTTCACAAGTGGTTTTAGACAGCATGTGTTGCGGTCTGTTTTGTCTATGCCTGTCTCCAGCACCAGTTCATCCATGAACTAGAACTCAGATTGATAGCAAGTGTGAAAATACAGGCAAATGTGATTTAACATCAAACATCTATCTGCTATCCTGGATTAGATCCTGCAGGGTGTCAGAATTTAAAAAACTGTGATTTGACTGGATTGGTACTGTATTTGTCTAATGACAAGGGCTAAGACTCTTGGGATACTAGAACTGTTTCATTTTACAGTTTCACAAGTCAAAATTTTTCTCTGTGATATAGATAACAGCAGAGTGTTTATTCAAGATGTTGTTTTGCTGTGAATGGAATTTGCATGCTGTAAACAAATAGATGAATAAATAGAGTTTGGAGCAAGAAAAAAGTAATTATGGATACCGTCAAAGTCTTTCTTGTTTAATAGGGATACTAAAGATATGTGATCAGTGTGGACATGATAAATCTACGACAAATACTTTCCAGGAAAGTATCTGTATTTCTGATGTTGAAAATACGGTCACCTTGGCATCCAGCTAACTGTAGTTTCTGTCCTAGTGTTACCAATGTAGGCAAACTCAAAAGAACATCTCTGATTAAGCTTTTCAGTGTGGGAGTTTTCTTGGTGACAGTTTACTCTAGTTGTATACATTCTCTATGTCAGCACAACACAGCTGGAGAATAGTAATGACATGGGCTTGATTCTTCCTTCTGTCATTTAACTTCTGTTTTTCTCTGCCTTTCTAATGCTACCTGTCCTTCTCTCTTCATGTGGGAATATCTGTCTTCTTATGTCCCTTTCTCTATAGAGTATGTATCTTTTTCTGCCTCTGTTTCTATATTTCTGTCTCTTTCTCTTACAGTGTCTGTGTGACTTTGCTTCTCTTTTTACCTGACAGAAGGAATTCTTTCTCATGCTGGTGGAGCAGGGCAGTGATATGGCATACCAGAGTAAAGGAGAGGAGCTGGAATCCACGTAGCAAACTCTCACACTTCTCCAGTCCTTCTCTTTCTTCCTTTTTTTTTTCTATTTTTTATCCTCCAGTCCAGTTCCTCTTACTATTTTCTGTTACATTTTCCTTTTTTTCTAGTCTTTTGCCATGCCTGGTAGGAGCCCATCACGTACTCGTGCCAGCCGCTTCCATGGGCGACGAAGTAGTGCCATTGGCATTGAGAGCATACAGGAGGAAAAGAGGTATGAGACATGGGTAGATGAGGTAGAGAGAAAAGAGGAAATGAGAAAAAAAGGAGATGGAAGAGCTTATGTAAGGACAAAAGGAGAATTGGTAGGAAAGAGAACTGAATGGAAATGGCTGGAATGTGAAAAAAATAATGGATCAAGAAGAAGAAGAATAAAGGACATTTGGAAATGGGGAGAAGAGCAATTAAGGAAAAGGAATATGGCAGAGGAATGTAGTAAGATCACCACTGAAAAGCATGCTTATGATCCAAGAGTCCTAGTTCTCCTGTTCTGTGTTTATCATTTTTAGGTAAGAGACAGGATAAACAATTCAAGAAATGATCTGATCATGATTAAGGGATTACACACAATTTCAAGAGGTATTTGACTGAATTAAAAGCATTCAGAAATATTCTACTGGTCACCAGAGATTATTTTATTAAGTGAATAAAACTGCAACACCTTTTTAAGAGTATGTATAGAATATGAAAAGGCATATGAGTCCTATTAGTATACAGTTTTCCCAGTTTCAAGAATTAAAAGAAATAGCTCAAAGACACAGTGTGAAAGGAGAAAAGCCATCCTTTAATGTGGAAACCAATGATTTCACAAAAGGAAGAATTTTTATCTAAAACATTTCACTTTTTCCTTTATTCTATTGGACTTTTTCTTAAAGTGAGGGACCTATTTTCTTACTTAAATAAAAAAGATATAAAACTTCTTTTGAGGAAAATACAATATTTAAAATAACTTTCCTTTAACAGTGTAAGTCAACACAGTAGCTACGGTTCCTAATCACTTACGTTAGTTTTGCACCTTATACAGCTATATCTCTAAATGCATTACGTTGTGCATTATGTTATTCTCTGTACATTTCAAAAAAATATATAACCTTCCTAATGTGAAGTGTTTGGACAGATAGGGTAAACTCTGACCTTGGGGAATTGCTGTTTCTATTTTACCTTGCATCCCAGCAGAGACCCTACAGAGAGGATACAAAAGGTGCTGGACAGTTCAGGAATGTTCTTTGACCTGAAATCTGATGGATCATCTAGTCCCAGCTCCCCTGAGTTCCCCATCAGGAAGAACAAGTGAGTTGAAAATAATTTTAATATTTAAGAGGTGCTCCCCATTTCTGGTATTGGCTTAAGTGTGATACCCATCTTCTCTCAGAGGGTGCACTAAGATTGTCCATGTTAGGCACTGTAACATCTAAAAATTAGAATTGTGGCCATGGCCATGTGGCTCTGGCCAGAGCAGAGAAAGATGAGAATGCCCAAAGGTTATTCTAGCTTGATTACGGTCATAGTACCTGGCATCCAACAGGATACACGATGCCCTAGCTGTACTATTATCAGTGTTTACTCATGTGTATGGTCTATCTGTAGCTTCTTCTGGAATTATTTTGGACCTTTCTGGAGAAGCTTGGACTAGGACATGTTAGGATGTTGGGTTGTACTCAAGTTTTACCCCTTTAAGCAGGATGCATGTTTGTGCTCCCAACTGGCTTGAACAAGCTTTCACTCAGTTCTGCCAGGGTGTTTCAGCAGGTGTTGCACTCTCATGTGTTTCACCTGCATTGCATTTGTTAAGCATCTCATTCCACATTCAATATTCTCCTGCAAAACACTTCATGCACTGAGCTATGCAATTGCTCTTCATCCACTGATGGTCAGAAAGTGGAGAAAAACATACTTCCACAGCAATGCAGCTTTGCTTTTGATCAGATGTGTTATCAGGCCATCTGCTGGGATGTGATCCTATCTAAATACTTTAGGACTTTGGATAAATTACACATTTCCATTTCTAAGACTCCAGAGCAGTCTGTCTCAAAATCCAGGACTGCAGTTGACTTTCTGGAACAGCTTTCCACATCAGACTTTTTCACAAAAACTTAAATGAAATCAATGTCATAGTACTAGGCTGTATCCTTCTCCTGGACTGAGGTTGCTATAACAGGTTTAGATGCCAGATCTGGAAAGGAAGAGCCTTCCTTCCAGTCAGACCCAGTTCTCCCTAAAATGACAGGCTGGTGACTGTCTGCAGAAGCTCGTCTATCCAAGCGTATGCTTTGAGACTTCCCAGACTGTTGTTACAACATGTTCTTGTGAGGTTAGTTTTTGCAGTGGGTAGAAGTTTAAAATTTTGGTGGGGTGGAGGTTTGCACAATACCTAGGAGAAACAAACCATTTAAGTGATGGCTTTGTTAGTCAAGGGGAAGAGAGAATACAAGATGTGAAACCGATTCATCAGCAATCCTCTTCTTTCAGCATTACCACATCATTCTACATTCCTTCCCTCATCATTCTTGGGGCCTTGATAGAGAACTAGAAGTTCTGCACTAGGCACATGTAGAGGACTCCTAGTCTGGTTGGAAGATGAAGTCTTTATAACCAGACAGAATTCTGCCTAGTAAGAAAATACTTGACCAGTTGTTATGACCCTGAGCTGGTTGTGATTACCTTGTTATGGAACATGTGTATGTCTTGGAAAACCTGAAGCTCTTGTTATTTGTTCCTGATTTTTGCATGTAACTGTTAGCTCCTCCTACCTCCCAATTCCCATTCTTCAATCATCAGCTGGCAGATGAGTCAATTGCAATGGCTGTTTCAAACTGATATTACAAATCAGTCTTCTGGAGCGCAAATGTAGCATGGGATCTCATTACCAATATTTGTATTAATATTGCTTATGCACATGAGACATGGTCTTTTTGATTTTGCTGTAACATCTATCTCTGTCACTGGGATTCTCTCTTTGCATCTTGTTTCTAATCATTGACATGAAATTATTTGTGCAACACCAGAAAAATATTTATTCACAGTTCTGGCAGGACAACCCATTATTGGACAGTTTGCTCACAAAGAAAGGTATAGCATGAAGTTTTGCAAAAAAATATGATTATCCAGTCTGTCAGAGCTAGGTACTAGCTCAACTCCAACTCTACCTTCTGCATCATATCTGGGACAGGTAATCACAGGCATACCTGTGTTTCACCATACATTTTACCATACACAGCAGACTATTCTCATCAAGACAGCATTAACACAATACAGCAGGTACACGTTAGGAGCGTCACTCCAGCAGTCTTTCTCATTGCTCCCTGAAGTTCTATTGGACCATTCTATTTATTGTTCATTAAGTGTGGAATCACAAATCAGGGTATCTTCTGAAGAGCTAAAGAACTCTAGCTGTTTCTAGAGCTATTTGGACATCCCATACTGAAAATGTCATTCCTGATAGTGCATCAACTCTCTCCAGGTTCTCTCCAGGAAACAGCATTACAGAAAATTTAGCTGTTTCAAAAGTCTGCGACATGACACTGTTGGTCTCAGATAATCATTTCAGATTCCAGACTTGAATCACTGAGTTCTTCATTTGTGTTCTGCTAAGATCATAAATAGAAAAGAATGCAAATGAGTTACACAAACAGGTTAATCCCTATATAGTAGAGACAAACTTACTTCTCTTCTTCACATGCTAATTTCCAACACAACTCTTCTTCAATGATCAATCTGCAATCTATGAAACTACTTTGTTTGCCTGGGCTAATCCTGTTTTCCCTCCCGTATACAAGGACTACTATCCTTGGTTATTCTGCTCTGCTGTTCAGATAGCCCTCCAAGTAATCCTTCTTCCCAAGAAACTCAAAAGAATAAACTCAGCCTAAGTGATCAGGTGGTAAAATTCCACAAGACCAGATATCTTTCTGGGTTGCAACTGCAAATCAAGCACTGTACTGTGTATGTCCAAATGCTAGGAAAAGTACATATTTTTTTGTGTATGTGTTTTCCCTCCTCAGACACATCTGAGTGGGGACACCAACCCAATCAGGAGTGGACCGGATACTGCTCAGTCTTTGGTTACCTCACTGAAGATACTGGAAAGACTTTGGGGTTGAAATGAGAGCCCTGGCTAAGAGGAGCATGAACTTGCTTAGAGGACCTCAAGGACTGTGCAGAGACCAAGTGGCACGACGTAATGCTCCACTGGCAGTTCCTGGAGCAGGAATCCTGGGAAAGGGAGATGGACAGACAGCTCCTATTGGAGCATTTTGGCTCTAGGCCTTTCCCATTGCCCAACCAGCAGTCACTAAACCAGCTTCTTCTAATGATTGGGAGGAGAAGGTCTCCTTGAGCGCTCCCCTTCTCTTCTTCTCCCCTCAGATGAGCAACAAGAGAATAGCTTGACCTACCTAAGGCAGGAGCAGAAAAAATCCAGGCCCTCTCTGTCTCTAGTGCCTTTGGATGACTTAGATCAGGAAGTGCAGTGCAGAAAATGAGGATGGAGAAATTTGCTGAGGAAAGATGCTGAGAAGGGGACACTTCATGGAAATTTAGGTTCCAGCTCACTTATATTCATGTTATTGATTTGCTGTATTATGGGAAAAGCATGTTGGGCTTCATTTCCTCCAAACATATATTTCCTAATCCCCTGAGGAAATATCTTTGGCCTATATTGGCCCTGCCTTTAATGTTCTTCCTATTGCATGCTGGCATGTAACATGCCTGGGACCATAGGTTTCATAACTGCTTGTAGGTCAACACTGGCCATATTTTGCAGTGTTTCTGAAGGAATAAATATATTTAGTATCTTAAAGTTGTCTTATCTTTCTTGCCTCTCATAGATTTCTGAGTTTCTTAGCATTTTTAAACCCTTAATTTCTCTCTTACTGGCCTTTTGTGGAGGCAGTAAATATTTCATTATAAATATTACACTAAAATGCGCAATGTACCTTGCACCATGTAAGCCCATGAATCCCATGAGTCCCACTGTTTTTTTTCCTGGCTGACTGCAAGCTGTGTGTGCCAAATCCTGAGTTGGAGGAAACTGCCCTTAAGGGTCTTGTCTTGGTGAATGTGAATCAGAATCACAGAATGGTTGAGGTTGGAAGGAACCCCTAGAGATCATCTAGTCCAACCCCCTCTGCTCAAGCTGGGACACCTACAACACATGACACGGGGTCACATCCAGGCATACTTTTAAGTTTTGCAGAGAAGGAGACTCCACAACCTCTCAGGCAGCCTCTTCCAGGGCTCTGTTACCCCACAGTAAAGAAGTTCTTCCTCTTAAGGAAATGGAACTTCCTGTGTTTTAATTTATACCCATTACCCCTTGATCCATCACTGGCCACCACTGAGCAGAGTTTGGCCTTTGTAAACATGCAGCAGACTACCTCAATGTACGTGAAATCTGAGAGATTGGTGATCAAGTGATTTGGTACAGTTTTCATATATAGTGCTTTGAATGCTACACATTAACCATAATGTGTATATGCCCTGCTTACACCTACCATTACAACTACCCAGAAACCCAGGGGCAACACTTTATGAAATGTATGAACAGCATAACATTCTGTTATAATACCCTTCCACTGCCTGGACTTTCATATAAAAGCAAACATGGCTGCTGGTGGCTGTGGGAGTGAGTTGCCTCACTCCCTGGGTAATGCCTACCTTGCAAAAACAGTTTTAAGTGTGTGTAGGCCCCTAAAATCTTTGTTCTACAAACTGAAGGTGTCAGGGATTTTGATGAATGTCTAGAAGTGCAAAAATGCCAGTCGTTTGACTCACTATTAGACACTTAAGTCTGTAAATTAAAAATTCAGCTAATCTGAAGCTGAGTGTTGTTCTTTAATATAGTTGTCATGAATGGAAGTAATGAAGGATGCTTGTAATAAATAAGATACTATAAAATAAGGAACATGAACTAGTTCTCCTGAATTCAGATCCTAGTTGAAAACCTAAGTAGATGAGTAATTCTTCAGATTATTATGTGATTTCTTTAGATTATTATGTGATTTCTTCAGATTATTATGTGATTAATATATGTCACTGAAAGTGTGAGCCTATGTGCAACAATAAGCATGATGATGTTGAATGCTTGCATTTCACAGAATACTCAGGAGTCAAACTTCAAGATACTGTGTGATGCAGCCATTCTCATGTTCTTCATCCAATGTAAGCAGTTGTTGTAGTGGTTTGAGGGAAAATGAAACATCTGAGGAAGAGGACAATGACAGGGTGGGTGCATGTTCTCTAACATTCAGCAATACCCTCCCTTGATTTTACAAAGTGCATTATCAAAACAAGTTTATTTTTCCTTCTCCAGGAGCTGATGTGCTCTCCTGAGGGACCTTCAAAGCGGGATTCATTGGTTCAGAGTATGTGTCTGGATGACAGTGACTGCACACCCACTACATCCAACTTTTCAGGTAAAAAAGAAAAAAAAAAGAAAAAAAATCCTCTACGTAAGCATCTAAAAACATGTGGTAGGTTGAACTACATAAACTTTCAGCAAAATGTTTTGTATGTTATACTGAAAATGTGCAGAACATAGAGAGATGACAGAGTCAGAGAAATGAGGAGAGAAGTTGCGGAAAGAAAGGTCTTTCAATAGAATGAATAAATAATGCTGTGCCCCCTGGAGAAGAAGTCACAGCATATTCTAAAAGGGTTATTGTGTTTATGGGACTCTGTAGAGAGTGGATACCTTGATGCATTGGTTGTTGATGTGACTGCTGTGCCATCTGCCCATTCCCATTTATAAACTACGGAGTCTGAATATGGACGTTACTGCAGCCACAGCACAAGGTGCTTCCTGCGCAGTGCGACCTGCAGGATGGGTAACTGGAGCACTCTTAGCTGCCACAACTGGGCTTTTAGTGATAGCCAGAGTAATTGATTAACATCAACTTGGATCTGTTCGCACTGTAGAGATGTTTATAGTTAGTGTATACTCTTCTTATAAGAAGTCTCATAGCTGGCAGAACTATCGTATTGTCTGTTGCTGAGATTGTGTCAGCCATCCTGATCTCAGACCCCATTTGTAGTTGTGTTTTAACATTTAGTAAAATTAATGGTTTTAGATTGAAACATTTCATGCTGGACATCAAGCTAAAGCTAGATTTTTTGAAAACTTCACTCAAAACAGTACAGCTGTTTCTGAGAATGAGCCTGGAGGGACTGGATAATATTTTGGGAAAGTGTGATTCAGAAGACTGAGCTGAAATTGAGAATTTGTTAAGATCTGTTGGAAGGTAGAACCTACATTTGTTGCTAAAGGTTTCTCAAATTGGAGGATTTTGAAAAGGGGAGATAATTCAAAGACAGAGCAAGGTCTCTCAATGTGTATAGCAGCCGTCTATGATGCCAAAGGTGGTCATCAGGACCCTGCTTAAAACTGTTTCTGTTGTAGCAATAGGAATGAAGATGTCATTCTGTGAGATGTTTTGCCAAGGTAGAGGCTCACTGGCAATAGATGAGTGACAGAAAGGAAGGGAAAAAGGTCATTGTATATGTGAGGCACATGAGTGCAGAGCCTTCATTCTCTGAGCACATATTGGGGCCTTTTCTAGAAATTCAGACACAGACACAGATGTCTGCAGACAAAAAAAATCCTATCATCTCAGTATCACAGTCCTGATAGAAGACTGAAAGTTCAAGCATGGCATTACAAATTAACATTCCTAGACAAAATTACATTTAAATAAACTTTAGTAATTTCAATTAATCTGCAACAAAGTTGCAACAAATTAATGTGCTACAAACGAGCAATTGTAATTATCTCTAACCAAGCAGGAAAAACTGAGGAAATTAACTAATGTATTAAGCTAAACTGCTAACAAAACAAAATAAAAACATATTTGAATATGGAGAGGCATCTAGGTATTATAGTTTTGTCCCCTAGTAACAGTTCTTAGTACAGTTCCCTAGTACAGTAACAACTGAGATGCCTACTGTAAGTTTGGATCTTTCTCTGAGCAGTTCTGCAATTCCTGAATTTGATTCTTGGATTCATGCATTCTTGGATAGTCCAATTTGCCATTCATTCTTGTGCTTGTAAGCACAAAAGCAAAGATTCAGAAAAGAAAAAAGTACAGCAGCAACCTATGCTCATTGTGTTGCCAAAGCCAGGTAAAGACATAGAAAACTGCTTCAAACCATTGCAGGTGTGCCATTGCAAAAACTGTTTTCTGCCTCTAAGGTACCAGTGTGCCTCACCTACCAGTGCATATTAAGTAAGACAAAGGTGGCTTTACCTTGCAGCTTCAAGGCCAGGAAATAAATTCAGCTTCATTATGTCATTCAAGGGTTAATTAATGCACATACAGTTGTTTTATATGTGTTTTTATTCCGTTATTTGGTCTTTTAGTTATTGACTACCTAGAAGTCTGTATCATAGTAACATTTCTAAGTAGAGAAGCCAGGATCAGATGGACTTAAAAAAAAAGATGAGAACCCTAGTAGTGTAGTTTTGTATTGTTTAAAGCTACTATTCGGTAGCAAACAGCAATGATTTACCAGTTTTGTTTTTTAATTTCGCAGAGTTTTGAATTACATCGTGAAGCTGAGAGAGGGAAAGTCTACTTTTGAAAAACTGCTGAAGCATTTTCTCTCATCTGTCCCCTAGTAAATGTTGTCATGATCATGTAATGTTCAAAAAGAGGTTCATTTCAATAAAGGTCTTGGCTTACCATCTTACTGCAGGAATCCCCCATTAACTACATTTTATAGTGTCCTTAGCTTTCCTGATTGAATGGTAGATAGCTGTGTCATTAAAGTCATTCTTACCTGTTTCTTTTGTTTCTTTAATTTTTAGCATTAAATGAAAGAAGGGTAGGCATTCTTTGTTATTCGGGTAGAAAGATAAATCAAGATAGCGTTAGTCGTGTTGAGTGTGTAACATTTGCTGTAACTGGATGAACCACAGATCTGAGAAAACTTTGGGGTAAAAACCAGCTGTTTGCAGTGCGATACTCTTCTGATGGTCTTTTTATTGTTTTTTGCTTGGTTTCTTCCAGGAAGCTTGTTGCTTCCTTTCAACGGTGTTGCTGGCTCCATCAAAAAAGGCAAGGGCAACAAAGCCAATGCTGAGCACCATAGTCCAGTAAGTGCTTTAATACAATGTCTTTCCTTTTCATTTGCACAGAGATAAGGGCAGGGAAGAAAGAGAGGAACTTAATTGAGGAAGCTGTGCTTGTTCAGGGCTCAAAGGACAAGAAGGTGCTTGTAAGGGAAGGTTAAAGAACTACCTTGTTCCGCAGGTCTCCATTTTGTGCTGTGTGTGAAAACCACCTACGCTGGAGGAGTGCTTCAGTGCATACTGGGTAAGAAGCACAGGTAACTGATACAGAACTGTAGGCCAGTGGTTCAGGGTGGAAGGAGCCTTCAGGCCCATCATTAAAGGAACACTTCAAAATACAGCTTCACAGTGAATACACTTGATCCTATACATTCATCCTTAAATGACCTTTCATGGGCAGCTGATCTTGTGAATATTTCTACACCTGCTTGTATGCTTCCAGCCTAGCATTGGTGGACCTACATCTCCAGAACATTTGCACAGCTTCTCCAGAAAGGGATGGGACTGTACCCCCTGGAGAGATCTGCAACAGGCAAAGGGGAACACAGTCTGCAAGTTTGTTCCCTAGATTCTGAGTCCAGTTTTGCCAGTATTGTTTCTTTAAACTCAAAAATTTCTCTCTCTACCCAATATCCTTTCTGGCGTGAGAGCAAAACAACATCTTGTGTTGATGTAGGTGATCTAAGGCTCCTAGAAACTAGTCTGCTCTAGACAGAGGAGGTTATTTATTTAATTATTTATCAAATAAATTAGCCTGTGTCTTATATAACTGCCAGTTTCTGTTACTGGTTAGCACTTGCCTCTGTGCCTACTAAAAAAAGGCACAACGAATGAGATTCTTAATGTTTTTTTTTTCCAATAATGCCCAGCCACCTGGTGACATTCAGAGCAGTGAGAGAAACAGTTGAACTCCTCATATAGTGCTGCCAATTGGTGTCCTAGTGGACTAGCATTGCCAGATGAGAAAGGGAAGCTAGGTAAAGAAACTGGTGGTCAATGCTGAGACAACATAATGCCTGCAATGCTAAAGAAAGATCTACATCGAGAAATCAAAGGATAGTTGCCAGCTAGCACTTCGAGGGTAATATACAGGGTCTCTGACAACAGCTCATGCTCCTGATCAGCTTTCTGGGTTACCTAAAGAACAGAACTAGCTCAAATCTGTCTCCCAAACAGGCAAATTTTGCTGGCTTTAAGTACAGTTGTAAATTATGAGCTTAGCAACAATGTAAATATTCCTTGGCAACTGCCAAATCACATAAATAGTTAGCACCACTACTGAGGCTGAGAGAGCTGGGTTTGTTTAGCCTAAAGTAGAGAGGACTGAGAGGGTATCTTACCATGTATACAAATATTTTAATAACCAGACTATTTTTAGTGGGGCCAACAACAGGACAAGAGGTGGCTGGCACAAAATGAAGCACAGGAAGTTCTGCCTAAATTTGAGAAAAAAAAAATTATTGACTGTGAGGGTGAGAGAGCTCTGTAAGAGATTGCCAAGAAATCTCCTTCTCTGGAGGTATTCAAAACTTGCCAGGACCAATCCTCTGCAATGTGCTGTGTGACCCTGCTTGTGCAGGGGATTTGAACTGGATGATCTCCAAAGATCTCTTCCAGCCTTATACATTCTGTGTGATTCTGTGTGATCACAAGTAATAAGCAATGTAAGGAAATAATCAAATTTTGATTTTGTTAATCTCAGTAGTGTATAAATGGTACCTAAGGCCTATCGCATTTATTTCCCGCTGATTTCAGATGGGAGTGAGGTCCTTGAAGATCATTTTGAGAAGTATGAATCAGTCTCTGTAGGCCCATTTCATCATCTTATTTGGCCCATCTGCATTATCAAGAGGTTCTGTCACAAAGGCAGGTGCTTTACAGTCAAGCTAAGAGGTTAATTCATGATTTTTTGCACTTGCCTCACCTAGGTACAGTCATTACCACCACATATGTGCTTTCCAAACTTTTCTGAGACTGTGCTGTAAATCAGGTCATGGGGGTGATCCTGCCTGAAAATGCTATCATCTCATTCATTCAGTTTTTATCACAGCCTCAGAATCAGTCTTGGGGCTCCATCTGAGGAGTAGCAAATTTCAGAGAAAATAATTCAGAGAAAAAATTCTTGACATGACTTAAGGGGATTAAAGAAACTGCAGTTACAGTATCTAAATGCATACAACTTTCCTGACATTCGAACTTCTAATTGAATATAAACTCCTAGTTCACAAAGTTTTCCTTACATTCCAAGCTGTATCTACCCAGAGACTAATGGATAGACTGGTGGAAGTAAGAAGAAAGTTCTCAGATTATAGGATATTTCCTATAAAAGCTTAAAGGGATGTAAGGAACAGTTACAAGGGCATGAATGATTTTTTTTCTGGTTTTGTTCCAGAGTTTGCTGTTCAAGTATGTGAGTGTGGAGATGCTTCAGCTTAAAGTTGAGAAAGAGATGAAATAAAAATTCCAGATACTGCTATTCTTTCTCCTTCCTCCAGCGATGCATCAAAGACAGCCAGGAATCACTGAGAAATGAAACCTAGTACAAGTTTGTTCAAGTGTATTAATCCAGCTCAACCAATACAGAACAAAGTTCAAACTATTTCAATATGAACTAAGAACTGTAACAGGAAGTGAAATGAAATGTCTTTGTTTTAATTTCATTCTTATTTTTTCCCTTGCAGACTGTACGATAGGATGTCCTTCAGAACCATATCCCAGATTCACCTCTGGATAGGCAGCAATTAGACCATCCTTGAGGAAGGAAACCACAGCCTAGTTCATTTACCTATTAACATTACTGACATTCATCAGTGTGCTCTAACAACTTTAGTGTAAATTGACATCAATGAAATCCCCATGAAAGTGCTGGGCCTGATGCATTAGAATGCATGGAGATTGCAGATGATACCAAGCTGGGTGGAGTGGCCAACATTCCAGAGGGCTGTGCAGTCATCCAGAGGGACCTGGACAGGCTGGAGAGTTGGGCAGAGAGGAACCTCATGAGGTTCAACAAGGACAAGTGCAGAG